>ML799419.1:177174-200512 GCA_009831015.1 Picea engelmannii
TGTCTATTTAATTCCAACTTCTTCTAAACTTAAACGCCTGCAGAAGCATGAGCTCATTACTAGTTAGTGAACATATCTTTAAAAAATAAAGAGATATCTCATACATCCATGATTCTGAATAAACAAATTCATTTGAAACAATAATAACAATATGACTCCATGATTTCTTCGTTACACCAAAATAAAGGATAGATTGCTCCATCAATACTAATATGTAGAGATTCTCAGATATCAACTGATTATTACGATATGAAATAGGTAGATATTCTCAGATGGTAGAAAAATGGCTGCCGTTATAATGTGAAAGAAGATTGGTAGAGGTAGGAAAATGGCAAAGTAGAGAGACGGAGAAGAGACTTGTTTTTTGTTTGTGTGATAGCCGGACTGGACGTGAGCAAAGCTTCACGTTCCACTATTTTTTGTGCTTCGTCAAATCCCTACATACCTTCAAAATAGGGTTCAACATTATGGCATTTTGGAAACTCTACCGTATAACAACCTCTGAATTCTGTTACTATGCAATTGCTACTTCGTTAGATCTCCACTAATCTCCTATCCATGTGCAAAATAACAGAAATGGTTCATTCAATAACATTACAAATTACAAATTTTACATTACAATTCACAAATATGCAAATAACGCTGCCAACATGTTTCACTTACTTGAATGATCTTGAGCTGCAAGAACAGAAAGAGTGTGAGTGGAACAGACCTGGAATTTGGAAACAGGGGCGCCCTGATTATCTGTAGAGTTTTATCTGTAGAGTATTATGAAACAGGGGCGCCCTGATTATCTGTAGAGTATTCCCTTGGCATCCATGAGCGAAACTGTTTTGTGAACGAGGAGTGGAGTACTCCAATTCAACAAGACCCATCAGTATATAAACACGACCGCCAACGTGCTTGAAAGAACTCGACTGCCCAAGTGACAGAAAAAGCTTTCGTGGCTTTTGGCTTTTTCAAAAAAGCTGTAGTTTTTTCCTTTTTAGTTTCTAGGGTTTTGCTTGAGTTTATCATTTTATTTTAAAGGGTCTTAAAAACTTATCCTTGCTTTTATTTAGCAATGTTTCTCTGTTATGTAAATTTTTAAATTATTTATGAAGTACCAAAAAAATTAAGCAAGAAAGCAGGATGGCTTTGGAATCTATCATAAGTCGTTTCTGATTTTTATTATTAGTTTAAATTATATAATAATAATAATCCAATTTTAAGGTTTTTTATATCAAATTGGTGTATGAGACTTTTTTGTTTGTGGGACAAGAGATTTGTCTAAGGAAGTATACATACCCTTACTCCTTTGGATTTCCATTTGTAGTCTTTTAAGAGGAAACAAATGTTCTTAACCATTAGACTTACTCAATAAACACTCCATAGATAAGAAATTTATGATAAGATAGATCTTTCACAACAAACAATTTACTACAATTTATTGCATAATGTCTTCTCACTTCAAACCACTTATTTGTTATTAAAATTGCCATGCACAATTCACAAGCTTAGATTGGTCAAACTAAATAACTTAATTTATAAATTGAAAATCCAAAAATATTTCATTAAGTAGATATTTTATAATAGATAACAAGTGTTGAAATTGAGTAATTTCACCTTGATGAAATTTATAGTAAAATAAATGCTTAATAACAATGTTATTAGACATTTTTAAATTTAGTTATCAATATGTATTTAACTGCAAAGTAATTAGACACTCCTAAACTTTGTAATAGTTGTACCATTATATTTAAAATATTTTCAAATCGATGATATATGTCTCAACATATACAACATTAATTTTGTTAGGGACCTAACCTCCCCTCAGGTAGGTAGAATAATATATAACTCTGTGTCATAAAAGAAAATATTAATAAGACCTAACAATAAGGACGAATAAGTCAAATGTAAGAAGACCTAATAGAAGCTTCCACTTCTAAAAGGATCTTCCTCTTGATTGTACTTTTGGATAGACATATTTAGTATAAATATGAGTAGAGGGTATGATAAGTTTTGTCTTGGATATTACTGTAAGAGAGCTCTACGTTGCTGGAGGTTTCCCCCTTGAAGAGGCAAGTGAACATTGCTATCATTAATCAAGGTGTTCTTCCTAGTGTTATTTTGGTATTATTCTGGTATTGCTCTCGTTACATAATTGTTTCTTTTCCTTTTCTATGCTAAAATATTTATGTTCTGCATAGTATTTTATATCTGGAATACTACAAGTGGTATCATAGCACTTTCATTGGAAACAAATTATGGGTTAATTTTTTTTCAGGGTAGAGATGTATTCTGACGTCTTAAAGCTACAGAGATCTATCATTACACGCATAAACCTGCGATCAGGGAGTCATACATGCAGGAAATACAAGTGGTACTCAAGCGCACATTTGTTGGCCACCCTTGTAACCCATGTTGGTACCCCTTCGAGTGGTAGTGCATCAGACAACACCTGTATAAAGATCGCCCTATATCCCTCGAATTCCTCCATAGATAAACCGATTGGTCGTCTAACTATTATAGTGCTACTGAGAACAACACTCGGGAAGATACTCTCTAGTACCTGGGTAGTCGGGTAGTATAGATAAGGGCATGGTCTAGCCTCGTTAGTTGTTTCCCTGAGATATTGGGTCGAGTATTATTGTTGGACCCCACACGTATATCAGAGAGCTATAGCACAAGGAAAACCATTGTCTGTAGAACCCTTGAATACCCTAACCCTTGGGACGAAAACAAAAATAGAACATACAAGATCAATGGCCACACAACTTTGTCTCCTACATTCGGGTTGCAAAATTAATACACATTTCTTCTTGTTAAGAATTTGGGCTTTTCAACACTACAATATTCTTCATATCAGAGTATAATTCCACATGAGTAAAAAAAACAGTGTGGATCCTATTGGCACCATTATTTGAGCCCTATCCCATTGGATTCCTCTCTTCGCCCTTATCACAATCGTACCTATCATTTTTCAACAACGAAAAAAAAAATTCATGCACCCGACCCCCTTCAAACACCCTTATTTGGGCCTTACCCCATTGGATTCCCCTTGTCACCCTGATCATCATTATACACTTCACCCATAACCCATTTTTTGTGTGGTCCCGCCTGTCCTTTTTTGTTTTCCCTCTTCATCATGACCCACACCTGTAGCAAAGACTTGGAAGAATGCTTCAATTCCTTGTATTCTAATTTCACAGAGACCCAACAAGAAGTGAGGCAACTCAATGCCAATTTTTCCACCATCAATAAAAACATGCATTCCTCCACCGACTCCAAAATGGAAACCATCAAACAGGACCTCGCTACCCATCTTGAATCCTTCAATACCCAGCTTGCATACTTCACTATGCTGATCTGCACCAAGCTACATATCCCTGCAGATCTTCCCTCCTCTGACCCACCTTTGCAATCCGAAGGTGAAACTTCCTCTAATTCCTAGACTTTTCATCCCCATCACTTTTAACGTGACCTACACCTTCTATGTGTGGATGTGACCAAATTTGATGGCTCGGATCCCACTGGCTGGGTAACTCAAATGGAAAATTATTTCTCTTTGTATGGCATTACCGATGAGTTGGAAAAACTTGGGTATGGTGTTCTCCATCTAGATCAGGAATGTTAGCAATGGTGGAAATGGAGAAAAAATTCCCACCAAGGGTATGTGGCTTGGACACAATTTGTGGCAGAGCTTTATGAACGCTTTGACATTGACACCAACCATTTAGGCCATTTGAAAAATTTCAAACAATCTGGCATAGTGGAAGACTTTATGACCTATTTTGAGAGATTGGATTTACGTATAGAGGGCATTTCTAATGTTTTTTTTCTGAGAATGTTTTATCAGTGGCCTCAAGGATGAGATTCATGCCCACGTCCTCATGGCTCGGCCTCAGAGTTGGGTGGAAACTACTAAAAGAGATAAGGAAGCATAACAAGTTGTCTCTTATCAAACCCGAAAACCCTCCTTCATTACTTGCACTAAAACAATCACTCCCACTCCTCCTTCTACTCCACTAAAGATCAATAAATTGACCAGGGCATAAATGGTTGAACACCAACTCAAAGGCCTTTGTTATAATTGTGATGACAAATATTTTCCTGGGCACAAGTGTAAGGAAAAAAATATTTTTATAGCCATCTCAGAGGATGTTTCAGAAGACAATGTTGAGGCCCCCCTTGTGGATGAGTCACCTGAACCTACTAACATGACCCCAATCTCCGACCCTCCCGAAGTAGAACCGGTCATTTCCCTGAATTCTCTCACTGGGTTGTCTGCTCCCCAAACCATCAATCTAATTGGTTGCATTAAGAATCCAAAGGTCATCATTCTTGTTGATAGTGGAAGCACTCATAATTTTATTCATCGCCACATTTCCCAAGAAACTAACGTCAATAATTTTCAAATCATGATTTCCAATGGCGAGTCCATGAATAGTGGGGAGTGTTGTGAAAATGTGTGTCTCCAAATTGGTCAATACCACATGAAATATCATATGTTTTCTATTTACATGGGAGGTTGTGATATTGTGTTGGGTGCAGAATGGCTAAGGACTTTGGGTCCTATTCTCATGGATTTTAAGGAACTAACCATGCAATTCCACCAGGAGGGCAAAAACTATTAGTTCCAAGGCATCACTGTCGGTTCCTCATAGATCATCAATTCCCATCGCATGGAAAAGCTCCTTAAAAAAGTTCATTCTAACATTATTGCACAACTCCATGCCATTCAAGACACTACAACACCCGTTGTGCCGCAAGACCTCCAATCCATCCTCTCCAAACATCAAGTTGTTTTTTCCACCCTTGGGGACTTCCTCCTTCCCATGGTGTTCATTATCATTCCATTCCCCTTGTCCCTGGCAGCCTTCCTCCCAATATCCGTCCCTATCGTCATCCCTCTTCCCAGAAAAATGAAATTGAGAAAATTGTTCAAGAATTTCTCACCGCAGGTGTTATCCTTCCTAGTGCAAGCCCCTACTCTTCTCCTGTGGTCATGTTCCTTAAGGAAGAATATTATTGGTGCATGTTTCCTAAGTTTTGCGCCCTCAAAAAACTCACCATTAAAGAAAAAATACTTATTCCTGTCATTGATGACCTCTTGGATGAATTGAGTGGTGCCCAACTTTACTAAACTTAATATTTGTTTGGCTACCACCAAATACGTATGAATGAATTTGACATTCTTAAGACTACATTTTGAACTCATGAGGGCCACTATGAGTTTTTTTCCATGACCTTTGGCTTGTGTAATTCTCCCTCCACTTTCCAAAGCCTCATGAATGATGTCTTTCGCCATTTTCTCTGTCATTTTTTCTTAGTTTTGTTTGATGATATCCTCATCTATAGTAAAACTTGGGCAACCCATGTTTCTCACGTGGATCGAGTTCTACATATACTCTCTCAGCACCAACTTTTCCTCAAACAATCTAAATGTTCTTTTGGAGCTTCGGAAGTCAAGTACTTAGGTCATATTGTTGGCAAGGAAGGTGTTAGGATGGATCCTAAAAAGATTGAAGATATCCAGGATTGGTCTCGCCCAAAGACTCTGAAAATCTTGTGTGTATTTCTCGGTTTATTAGTCTATTATTGCAAGTTTGTTAGGAATTATGGAAAGATTGTGGTACCTCTCGCTGCTCTCCTTAAAAATAGTTCTTTCACTTGGACTCCTGTAGTTGATTAGGCCTTTCAAACCTTGAATGTGGACATTTGCACCACTCAATTCCTAACGATTCATGATTTCACAAAGACCTTTCTCGTGGGATGTGATGCTTTTGGGAGAGGAATTGGAGCAATCCTTATGTAATATGGTCATCGTTTTTCCTTTATCAACAAACAAGTGTCATAGATTCATTTGGGAAAATCAATCTATGAAATGGAAATGTTGGCTATTTTGCATGTAATGGATCTTTGGCACCCTTATCTATTGGGGCAACGCTTCCAAATTAATACAGATCATCAAAGCCTCAAGTATTTTTTGGAACTACACCCGTCCTCCCTAGAGCAACAAAAATGGGTGACTAATCTCTTTGAATATGATTATGAGATCATTTACAAGAAAGGAAAAGACAATGTGGTTGTTTATGCACTTTCAAGAAAATATAAAGATGAAGGGTCCATTTTTTCCCTCTCCTTCATTGTATCATATTGACTCCAAGTTGTTCGCCAGGAATGGCTACACGATCCCAAAATTTCGCATCTGATCCAACAATTGCAAGCCAATTCTTCAGTTTCCCCAGGGTACTCTTGGCACAATGATGAGCTTCTCTACAAAGGTCATTTGGATTTAAGTAAACAGTCACAACTTAAATGCATAGTACTTTCTGAGCTTCATGCTACACCCACAGTTGGGAACTTAGGGTTTACCAAAACCTATGACTGGGTCAAGCGTTATTTTTTCTGGGATGGTATGAAACAAGACGTTCGCAATTTTGTGGCAAAATCTTATGTTTGTCAACGCAACAAGGGAGAAACAATCAAAACTCTTGGCACACTAAAAATGATTCTAATTCCACCTGCTATTTGGAGGGATATCTCTATGGATTTTATTGTGGGCTTAACTAAATCAAGCAATAAGTCAATCATCATGGTGGTAGTTGATCGTCTTTCCAAGTATGATCATTTATGTTCTCTTCAACACCCATTTACATCCTCCATTGTGGCTCAACGTTTCATGGATTAGGTCATCAAGCTTCATGGCATGCCTCATTCTATTGTTTCTAATCGAGACCCCACTTCCACCAACAATTTTTGGCAAGAAATGTTCAAGATACAAGGAACCCAATTGCATCTCATCACAACTTATCATCCTTAGACTGATGGTCAAATTGAAGTTGTCAACAAGTGTTTGGAAACATATTTGAGGTGTTTTGCATCATAAAGGAAAACTCAGTGGGCTCAATGGTTACCACTAGCTGAATGGTGGTACAACACTTCTTACCATACAAATACCCGCATGACTCCTTTTGAAGCAGTATATGGACAAAATCCACCTTCAGTTGTCTCATACCTTCCAGGTGTTAGAAATAATAGGTGTGCTTGTTTCACCATAGACAATATAACAATATTGTCATCCAACCATAGGTCAAAGCCACCCCTGAGCACCTTAACCTTGACAGAGAATGATTCTGGAAGCAAACACTAGCCTAATATCCAATCAATGTAGTGTACCTGTATCTAGAGATAGCACACAAGGAAGAAAGTACAAACCATCACCAAGAGAAATTCCAAGCCTAAACCGGAAATACAAGTTGTAGTAGTTGCAGTTGCAGCCACTTTCCAGAATTGTGCACATACTCAATTTCTGCAGTGCACACTCTTAAATTTATGCAGTTGCGAGTTGTACTTGTCAAATGAGCTCTGGCATCTTGTATTGATACTTCTCCTTGTTGAGTCTCGGAATTGTCACATTTCCCTTTCACCATTATTCACATTTATCCATATTCTACCACTCCATAAACCATTCATTAATACCATTTTCATAATTAAATATGGGTTTAACCTTATTATTTTCCAAATCATTTATTTTAATATTAAAAGGGAATTTGTGATTAAATATTAGAAAATTGACATGTTTTCATATATCTCAAAAATGTATGAGCTTTATCATGTGTAGGAATATGTGAAGGATTAATTCAAAAGACTTATTGAATACTTCCTCCACCATTTCAAGATGTGAGGAGATAATTCAATCCTAATCCAAGGAGAAGATCATGGAGATTTGGTTGTCATATCTTATCCAAGATATATGAGAGATATGTGTGAGGATTTGAAGGGATTATATTTTGTAATAAAGGGAAATGGGTTGAGATAAAAGTAGATCTGTAATTATGAGATGTTTATCTCCTTTTCAAAGCTCTCGTGTATAAAAGAGAGTGATCTCTCTTCATAAGGAGGAGGAGAATCATTATTATGTATATTATAGGAGAATTATTATGATGTAAGATAGGTTCTTGAGGAGAATTGTTATGATGTAGATTGGATTCATGAAGAGACTCTTTTTGTAAACCTACTTGTTGAAGATTAATGAAAATTTGAATTCAGTGATTTTGTCTCTCGTAGAAGTTAGCATTTGGTGATCTAAAGATTCCATGTTGGCATGGGTAAGGGCCACCGATCTAGCTTGGTAAGCTTATTGTAAATTGTTAGTGTAGATTTTCATTTCATGTACCTGTTATTTTGATTTCATGTTATTTTGTTTGATTTCACTATTTGAATATGTTGCAAAGTGTGGTAATGCAGGAACGGTTGGATCTCCGTATTTCACCATACATGAGCTTTAATGGAGCATCCCACTTGTTAGTTTAGTTTCTCCAGGAGATAGAATGAAAGTTCATATTTTCTTTTCATAATCCATCCATGAACAGTTCCATCACCTGAGCAAGAGCTTTTGTTTGTTTATGAGTTTTTCTTTCCAACTTTCGAGTTGTGTGAAGATTGTTATTTTTAAGAGTGTGTTGGTTTCTAAATGGTTTTCTTATCTAATCTATCTTAAAAAAACATAGGAATCTATCTGTTATCAACACGTATAGTGCATCAACTCTACTGATTATGAATCCTGGTTGATAATTTATGTTTGGTAATATATTATGCAAATAGTTGCACCAACATTTTGGCGTCGCTGCAGTAAAAAAAAACCGCTTAAAACTTAAAAATCAAAACAACAAAAATGAATAAAATTGCAAATGGACATTCTCTAATTTCTGAAGACAATGTGCTTGACATTAATTTGTTTTTCTTAAGTCACTTCAAGCAACAATAAAAAATGGAATAAGCATGCAATGACAACAGGTAAAACACATTTTTTTTATCTCTTTAATTTGCCGCATTCATACTTAATATTACATTTTCTTCTTTACGATGATCTGACAAATTTGATTGCAAGATTAGTACTAAGTTTGACTATAGGCATGAATACGCTCTCATTCCATGATACAGTGATTCTCAAGAATCGAAAAACTCTTCGAAAAAACATGCATTATTAAAAGCTTGAAGGAGCTAAATTTTTCATCGCACATGTCATAACGTTTGCCTCTCCACCACCATATTTAATAAAACCAATTACACCATGACATGATCATTTACCTTTCTCCTTCCAAGCTTATCAGTCATCCATGCCTTGAAGTCCACTTTCCATTTCCTTATCCTTCATGACTTCGCACGCGCTTATCTTTCTGAGTTGCATACATCTCTTTATCTTTTTTAGTTCATTTTTCCTTGTCAATAAGACTATCCATCTCCGTTTCCATGACTACATTGTCTTGCCATAAACACTGTTTCTACTGAGATATTTTCATTTATAGTCCTACCAATATTTTTACAGAACTCACGTTGACTGATGTGGGATTCCTTAAGGCCCACCTTTCAACAAGTCTTGCCCCATCGACCTCAACACCTTATCTGGTATATCGACTAGAGTCCATTTGAGTACCTAGAAGCTTGCATACCTTAATGGAAAGTTCTCTTGCTGAAAATCATGGGAATACATCAATGTCCCTTGATCGTCAGATCTTGCAAGTGGCTCGACATCAGCTCATTCATTCGCACTTCACACGATGTACTCGGGTACCTTGGCACTTATTGACATCAATGATGATTTGCCTTGCATTGGTTAACGAAATTCATCAATGGTCGATAATCCAATGACTTCTCTTCATGCTTGACGTCGACACATTCATTTTCATGACTAGAATTGTACCATCGGGTTTCGCAGCGGGTGAAGACTATACACTTTTCCATGAATCCTCAGCAGTTACAACAACATGACTTCAGCTATATGAGAGTACTACAGTTCCACTTCCTTACTTCCTCTTTTCCATGATTCATCAACAGCAGTTCAGATTCCTCCATTTCACATTATTTGATCCAACAGTCGCAACTACAACAACAATCTCCTTTCACATGATCCTCCAGCATTGAGATATTCCATGCTCCAGCAGCCACATCAACCATATTCCTATTGCATAGTTCATCAAAATTTTGGGTAAGTGGAGGTATGTTGTTTTCTAATCTTTAATCATGCACTTCCTTACATGCTAGAGTGAAATACGAACTTCTTTGCTTCAAATTTCCTCTAAAATTCGACTTGTGTGTATTTAAAATGAATGTATAATGATATGTATTTATAACCTTTATGCCACTTCTAGGTATGACCTGACACTTTCTTATTTTGTAATTCTTTTCTTTAATTATCTTCAGGGACGACCTGTACTTTGTTCTTCAATTCACTTTGTCATCTTCAAAAATCCATTTCTCCTCAACCATGAGGATCCACGTGATGTGCTACCTACCATCGAAAAAAACATGATGTATGCTAACCATCCATGGGTGTTGTGTGCATGTGCATTGTCCTTCATGTCCAAATACCTTCATCAATCTTGTGGTCCAAAAACAATGACTAGGGTTGACATCAATGACAACAACCAATATTCCAACAATATCCCCCTTTGTCATTGATGGAAACACTCATGCTCCCCCTGTCATCATCATCCCAATTTCTCTCCCCCTTTGACATCAATAGAAAAGGGTAGGGTTTCTCCCCCTCAGTTTAATTCCAGAAGGTAAATCTCTTCTTTGGGGTTGCTCCCCCCGAACATATAGCACTTAATAACACTTCATTTTTATAGTCTCTTTCTTCCTTGGAGATTTTTCGTGGATTTAGGATGTATATGTTACTTGGTCTTATTGTTGCAGTTGCAACCAATCTTCTTGAACTTTCTTCTTTGATTTTGCATCTTTGTGAGTCAAATGTGAGAGTATATCCTTGATCACACATTTTACTAACACTTAGTAGATTATGCTTCAAGTCTTCAACCAATAGGACATTCTTTTCTTTTACATTTTTTCTTCCAAGCTCTACTACACCTTTTCCAATCATTTTGGCAGATGAGTCATCTCCAAATGCAACATTTCCACCCTTTCTCTTTAAGTTGATGAATTTGTCTTGATCCCCATTCATGTGTGAAGAACATCCACTATCTATGTACCACTCATATTCTTCTTTACATTCTTCAGGGGTCAATGCTATTCGAAAATCTTCATTGTTTGGACTCTCTTTCCTTCTCCATACTGTGGTTGGCATAGGGACATCTTCATTCATATATCTGCAATATCGTGCTTTGCAACCAAGATAATTACATTTGTAGCATACAATATTTTTGTCCATCAATGGGGAAAATGAATTATAAATTATGTTGACAAATCCACGATTATTTCCATATCTTATATTTAAACCATTCATGTTTCTTGCATAGTTGTTATTTCATTGATTCTACAATTAATTGCTTATGTCCAAATTTTTTGCAAGTATAACAATAACCAAGAAAGAAATTTTGATACCTGGGAGTAGGTGACCTTCTTTGTGATGTAGTCGATATGGGTTCATGATATAATCTTATGTAGTTTCCTTCATACTGATTGAAGTTTCTTTGATTCCTGAATGTAGGATGTCTTCATGGATATTCAACTCTTTTGTAATCATTCCTTCTTTTTGGTATTCTGGTCCACTTGTCATCAACTATCTGTGTAGCTCTTTCTTAAACCTTCTTGTTGGTATTGACATCTTCTTTGTATGAAGTTTCACCTATGCATCCAATATCTGTTAAGTATTTTGGAACTTGAGAGTTTCTTAAGATATTCCTCAATGAGACAACTTCTTGTCCAAGTTTCTCACAATATTCTTATTTCTTCATCATTTGGACATTCCTTATTTCTCCTATTCTTCTTGCTTCTTTGAGTAGAGTTTTCAAGGAAATGGTTTCTTCTCTTAGTTTCTCAAAGTCTTCTAATTGTTTCTTCAGGCTTACAACTGTCTTTTCACAACTACCCAATTCACTTCTTAGTTTTATATGCATGTCTTTGAGCTTGCTATTTTCAATCTCAACATGCTTCATTTTTTTAAGATTCGCATCTTCTTTTTGAATCATTTCTTCTTCATGATTTTCTTCTTCTTCATTAGAATTTTCTTCTTTAGTGTCATATATTTCAATCCTTGGATGAGGATATACAAATTCAACATGTCCTACTCCTTCACAATTAGAGAAAAAGAATTGACCTCTATTTGCTTCTTTGAAATATGAGATGTTGTAATTTTCTTCAACTTCTTCTTCTTCTTCTGCTTCTGCTTCTTCCCTTGCATAAAGGTCTTGTATCTTGTTCCAAATCCCTTTTGATGTTTCACATGATCCCACCTTGTATTTCACTGAATCTATCAATCCATCCAAGATGGTATCTATTGTTAATTTGTTGTTCATTTTTGCTTCCTTCTGAGTTCCAGTCTTTGGTTTCTTCAAAGCATTGTATCCTAAACCAAATGAGAACCAAACATATTCCCCAAGATATTTCAAGTAAGTTTCCATTAGATGAATCCAGTATTCAAAATTGCTTCTATCAAATGGTGGAATCCCATTTGGAATGTTGTCTTCCATTTCTTCTTAGGATCTTCCTTCTAGTGTTTAAACTATACTAAAGGTAGCTCGGTCTGATACCAATTGTTGATACTGGGAGGGGGGTGAATCAGTATCAAGTACAATTTAAAAAAAAATCAAATTATACTTGAACCATTCAATTATATCCAATGAGAAATGAACAATAGTATAATATTTACACCAATACACCATGCACAATATATGAGAAATAATCAATAGTCATTGTTCAAGGAAAGTAATGAATTCCAAAGGTAGATCCAGATTCCAAATATAAAGGGACGGATAAACCTCCAAAAAGAAGATACAATCCTCCAATATCAAGAGAGGGTTTGCCTCTCCATCCTTTCCCCTTCCTTCCACCCAAGAATATATGAGAGATAATAAAACTTTACATTAAATCATCACCATCAACTAACCATCACATAGAACCAGATAATGCTTCCTGAGACTTCTTCAACTTCTACAATTATTCACTTCTTAGAATACTATGATCCTATAGATAATATAACTCAATTTTTTCTCTGAAACCCCTCCAATTTTCACTCCTTTAATCCTCCCCAAAACTAATTTCTACAGAGAATGATAGACCTTATTCAATTCTCATTTATTCAGTAGTGTGAACCTGTATAGAATGCCCTGCGCTCAATATTTAACATTCGGTTTTAAAATTTGCACACAAGAAACTACAGACGATACGATTTCCAATGAAATTGGTCTCACTTCATTTGGATTCTCTATGAAGAATTTATGATTGTTTTACCCAGAACACTTGTTTATGACTAGCTTCACGACTAGTAAAAAACCCTATCTACCACATAGTGTATCTCCAAAAGCATAGTGAATAAAGAGTTAGAATTTTTACCACAGGTACCTAGATATATCTTCTCAATACCATACCAATTTCACCATCTGAATTGTTCTAGAAAAACATTATAGCAAAAATGGTAAGATGACTTGTAAATAACATACCTTAGAACACATCACCAAAAGACTTCATCCTCCCTTGAAATCCGGCCTTCTTTGCTTCAAATTTCCTTTGAAATTCAACTTCTATGTATTTAAAATGAATGTATAATTATATGTATTTATACCCTTTATGTCACTTCCTTTTAACATTAGGGCCGACCTGACATTTTCTTATTTTGTAATTATTTTCTTTAATTATATTCAGGGTTGACCTGTACTTCCTTCTTCAATTCACTTTGTCATATTCAAAAATTCATTTCTCATCAACCATGAGGATCCACGTGATGTTACACCTACCACCAGAATCAAAATGATGTATACTATCCATCCATGGGTTTTGTGTATGCATGTGCACTTTCCTTCATGTCCAAATACCTTCATCAATCTTGTGGTTCAAAACCAATGACTAGGGTTGACATCAATGAAAACAACCAATATTCCAACAATATCCCCCTTTGTTATTGATGGAAACACTCATTCTCCCCATGTCATGATGATCCCAAGTTATCTCCCCCTTTGACATCAAGGGAAAAGGGTAGGGCTTCTCCCCCTGAGTTTAATGGCAAAAGGTAGCTCTCTTTTTTGGGGTTGCTCCCACTGAACATATAGCACTTAATAACACTTCATTTTTATGGTATCTTTCTTCCTTGGAGTTTTTTCGTTGATTTAGGACATATGTGTTACTCAGTCTTATTGTTGCAGTTGCAACCAATCTTCCTAAACCTTCTTCTTTGATTTTGCATCTTTGTGAGTCAAACGTGAGAGTATATCCTTGATCACACATTTTACTAACACTTAGTAGATTATGCTTCAATTCTTCAACAAATAGGACATTCTTTGCTTTTAAATTTTTTCTACTAAGATCTACTACACCTTTTCCAATTATTTTGGCAGATGAGTCATCTCCAAATGCAACATTGCCACCCTTTCTCTTCAAGTTGATGAATTTGTATTGATCCCCAGTCCTGTGTGAAGAACATTCGTTGTCTATGTACCATTCATCTTCTTATTTACATTCTTCAGCCGTCAATGTTATTCGACAATCTTCATTGTTTGGACTCTCTTTCCTTCCTCATATTGTGGTTGGCATAGGGACATCCTCATTCATATCTCGACAATCTCGTGCTTTGTGACCAACATAATTACATTTGTAGCATACAATATTTTTGTCCATCAATGGGGAAAATGAATTATAACTTATGTTGACAAATCCATGATTATTTCCATATCTTCTATTTACACCACTCATGTTTCTTGCATAGTTTTCCCTTTCATTGATTCTGCAATCAATTTCCTTATGTCCAAATTTTTTGCAAGTATAACAATGACCAAGAAAGAAATTTTGATACCTAGGAGTAAGTTACCTTGTTCATGATGTAGTCCATATGGGTTCATGATCTACTCTTCTGTAGTTTCCTTCATACTGATTGAAGTTTCTTTGATTCCTAAAGGTAGGAGGTCTTCTTGGATATTCATCTCTTTTGTAATCATTCCTTCTTTCTGGTATCCTGGCCCACTTCTCATCAACTGTTTGTGTAGCTCTTTCTTAAACCTTCTTGTTGGTATTTCCATATTCTTCGTATGAAGTTTCACCCTTGCATCCAATATGTGTTAAGTATTTTGGAACTTGAGAGTTTCTTAAGATCTTCCCCAATGAGACAACTTTTTATTCAAGTTTCTCACAATCTTCTTCTTTCTTCATCATTTGGACATTCCTTACTTCTCCTATTCTTATTGCTTCATCGAGTAGAGTTTTCAAGGAAATGGTTTCTTCTCTTAGTTTCTCAAAGTCTTCTAATTGTTTCGTCAAGCTTACAACCATCTTTTCAAAACTACCCAATTCATTTCTTAGTTTTCTATGAATGTCTTTGAGCTTGCTATTTTCAATCTCAACATGCTTCATTTTTTTAATATTCTCATCTTCTTGTTGAATAATTTTTGTTCCTGATTTTATTCTTCTTCATTGGAATTTTCTTTTTCATTGTCATCTCTTCCAATCCTTGGATGAGGACATTCAAATTCAACTTGCCCTACTCCTTCACAATTAAATCAAAAGAATTGACCTCTATTTTCTTATTTGAAATATGATATGTTGTAATTTGCTTCAACTTCTTCTTCTTCTTCAGCTTCTTCCCTTGCATAAAGGTCTTGTAGCTTGTCCCAAATCTCTTTTGTTGATGCACATGATCCCACCTTGGATTTCACTGAATCTGTCAATCCATCTAAGATGGTATCTATTGTCAATTTGTTGTTCCTTTTTGCTCCCTTCTCAGCTGCAGTCTTTGGTTTCTTCAAAGCATTGTATCCTGAAGCAACTGAGAACCAAAAATCTGCCCCAAGATCTTTCAAGTAAGTTTCCATTCTATTACTCCAGTATTGAAAATTTCTTCCATCAAATGGTGGGATGCCATTTGGAATGTTGTCTTCCATTTCTACTTAAGATCTTCCTTCCAGTGGTTAAACTGTACTGAAGGTAACCCGCTATGATATCAATTGTTGATACTGAGAGGGGGGTGAATCAGTATCAAGTACAATTTAAAAACTTTTTTAACTTATACTTAAGCCATTCAATTATATCCAATGAGAAATGAACAATAGTATAAGAGTTACACCAATACACCACAATACACCATGCACAATATATGAGAAATACTCAATAATTATCGTTCAAGGGAAGTAATGACTTCCAAAGGTAGCTCCAGCTTCCAAATATAAACCTCCAAAAGGAAGATACAATCCTCCAATATAAGGAGAGGTTTTACCTCTCCATCCTTGCCCATTATTTCCACCCAAGAATATATGAGAGATAATAAAACTTTACATTAAATCATCACCATCAACTAACCATCACTTAGAACCAGATAATGCTTCCTGAGACTTGTTCAACTTATGCAATTATTCACTTCTTAGAATACTATGATCCAGTAGATAATATAACTCAATGTTTTCTCTGAAACTCCTCCAATTTTCACTCCTTGAGTCCTCCCCAAAATTAAGTTATAGAGAGAATGGTAGACCTTATTCAATTCCGGTTTATTTAGGAGAGCGAACTTGTACAAAATGCCTTGTGCTCAATATTTAACATCTAATTCTGAAATTTGTACAAAAGAAACTACATCCCATACTCTTTCCAATGAAATTGGCCTCACTTCATTTGGATTCTCTATGAAAACATTATGATTGTTTTACCTGAAACAATGTTTTATTACTAGCTTCAGGACTAGTCAAAAACCCTATCTTCCACAGAGTGTATCTCCAAAACTATAGTGAATAAAAAGCTGAAACTTTTACCACAAGTACCTAGATATGTCATCTCAATACCATGCCAATTTCACCATTTGAATCGTTCTAGAAAAAACGTTATAGAAAATAGTATAAGATGACTTGTAAATAACATACCTTTGAACACATCACCAAAAGAATTCATCCTCCCTTGAAAATATGGCCTTCTTTACTTCAAATTTCCTCTGAAATTTGACTTATGTGTATTTAAAATGAATGTATAATGATATGTATTTATACCCTTTATGTCACTTCCTTTTAACATTAGGGATGACCTGACACTTTATTATTTTGTAATTCTTTTCTTTAATTATCTTTAGGGCCCACCTGTACTTCCTTCTTCAATTCACTTTTTCATCTTCAAAAATTCATTTCTCCTCAACCATGAGGATCCACGTGACGTGCCACCTACCACCATAAACAACATGATGTATACTATCCATCCATGGGTGTTGTGTATGTATGTGTATTGTCCTTCATGTCCAAATACCTTCATCAATATTTCAGTACAAAACCAATGACTAGGGTTGACATCAATGACAACAATCAATCTTCCAACAATATATTGTCCTGAGGGTTTTTAACAATATGCATTTTAACTCACCAATATTTCCTCTATTATTCTAACCAATTCAACATCAAACACACAATAAATGAGTGTAATTTAATCACCCTAAGTATTTTTGTAAGAGTTGATATGAAGCTAGTGATCAAATCATATTTAATTTCACACATGCTTTATAGCTAATCCTACAAAAAAATTCAAATATGGAGCATTTAAACATGGGTCATATAACATTTTGACAAACCTTTTTTGTATATCTCATTAGGACTATCACTAACAAAGTCTTGATTTTTTTAGGCCCATATATTCCACATGTCAAGCCTAATTGGTTCGAGCACATGGAAAGGTAGTCCCATTTCATATCTTCAATGACTTATAACTTCCCTAACTACAAATTCTTCCACCTTAGTCATCCAATGTTTCCTTGAGGTTTTTCCATAGGCATGTTGGAGTAAACCCTTTCTTTCCTCAGCAACGATAACTTTTTCTATATTTTTTTTCAGATTGTAGATTAGTGAGGGATTTTCCTAAAACAAGATTATGGTATCCTTCACATCTCCCAAACGCCTAATATTTACTCTATATTTTATCCAAGCCTTGATCTTTCCTAGGATAAATGGGGCAATCTCCAAAAGTCCTTGAAGGAACTATGTCAACTCTTATTCAATGTCATTAGGGCCTCCATGTGATTTCCCACTCGTGTGGGGTTTCCTAATTAAACCCAAGTCCATTATACTTCATAATTTCATTAATAAAATCAATCCATTTTTCTCAGTCTCAATTTGGGTGGTTTCGCGAAGTAGGTTTCAGGACAACTCCAAAAAATCCCTAGGAACCTTGAAAATTCCACAAGTGAAAATAAGCATCTAAGGGACTAAAGCATAAGAATAATTATATGGATTGATACATATGTATCCCTATGCCTCACAAAGACATCCACTTGCACTCTTGTTTCCACATGTGATGCAACCCCCCTACCCTCCTGGGGATTCTATGACCTCCCAGTCTTAGATCTTTCTGAAATTCTTTCCTCTGAATTCACGGATCTCTGTCATGTATCCTCCTAGATCTAATGGTCCAGTTGTACTTCGAGTTTCATGACTTCGTTAATAGTTCACCTACTCCACACGCAACTTCTTCAGACCTCTATCTCCCATATTTTCTAATCTGCTACCACGTATCCTCCTCATAGCCAATGGCTAGGATTCACTTTGTAACTTCAATTATCCCACTTCTCAACACTACAAATACTCTGAACTCAGAAATTCTGAAATACTTCACGACCACCCTTCGTGCAACTTTCTCTGGATCTGACGGTCTGGAATGATCTTGATCCCTCCCGGATGGATCTTGCTCATTGATTAGGGGAAACCTTAAAGGGCTTCTACCTTTGAATATTTCTCATTGCTCTGCCTCCTGAACTTTGATCTTTCTCAAACTTTTTCCTCCGTAGAGTGCTCTCTTCGAAACTTAGTCGAAATTCATCTTGTGCACACCTTGCAATAGGTCCTCCTCCGCAACTTAGCTTCTCTATAGACAAATTTCATTATTTCTCCTTAAATTTTGAGTCAAAAGACTCTGTTGCACACTACTTGCAGACAATATGCACTATTTTCATGCAAATCTCCAAGTTACCTTTCTTGGACTTGCTTCTCCCCAACACTCTGAACTTCTTCAGAATGACTCCTTCAATACCCAGCTAAGTATCGATTATGCGCACACCTTGCAACCAACCTCCTTCAGCTTAATCTCTTGAAGGTGACTATGCACTCCTTGCAATAGTTCTCAAGGGCTCAATTGGTTCCTCTTGAACAATATGAACTTGAGTGAGGTTCCTCCTACATGCACTCTCAAACTATCTTTGTTGAAATTTTGGAGTCACTATGGATGTTGTCACGCACACCTTGCAGGCATTATGCACTCTTTGCACAAATAAAGTTCATGTTATCTCTTATGAGCTTATGATTCTAAATACACCCTGTTAACGCACTCCTTACGGACACTATGCACACTTGCACTTGGTTGTAGAAGAGAAGCAATTGAAACTTATCTAAATCTTCACAGATTCATACATTCAACCATGTAAACATGTTTAGACATAAGAACAAGGAAATAACAGAGAATTGCAAATAAACAAAATGTCTATCATTCATTCATTCAGATAGACACAACAACACGAGACATTTGGGACAATTATCCTTTGTTATATTCATTCAACTGTTATATATGGGTTCATAAAATGCTTCCCAGTAGATCTCAACTCTTAGCTACAATGTCAACAACTATCAATAACTAGAATTCCAACAATAATAATAACTTCAACAACTCTATCAATAACTTCAACAATTATATCAATAACTTCAATAGCCTCTTTTGGGAAACAATACACAGATTTATACAAGAGGGGCTCTTCGAGCCTTTCCCTCCAACTACTCTAGAGTTATCCTATCGAAATAAAAGCATTCAACTACTTAGGATTTATTACAATAAATATTTGTGACAGACATATAAGATCAAACACATCAAATCTATACTGCACACAACTTCATTAAAAGAAAATACATATTTCAACGATCTCATGCGATCATCCAGCTCCAAAACATTAAGGATGTTCTTTAATTATAATCGTTTCAAAATATTTACGTGATATGCCACTTTAAAATTTAAAATTCACTTCAAAATGTGCACTAGGTGCTAAGTTTTCCTCCACTCATGCTTTGTCGGTGATTCTCCTCCATCAACATACCACCTCCTCTAATGTCACATGTATGGTATCCAATTGCAAAATGGGATATCTTCTCAACCAATTGGATTAAGGCATTCCATGGCTAAAAATTATCATTCAACAAACCATGGGGCATGACTTCTTTGATATAATACAGACAAACACAACAATATGATGGAATAGGATCACTATCCAACTCAATTGTATTCATACCTATTGTACATATTTATAGTACAATGGGTGATGCCACCTCATAGAGAGATTTCTCTAGATCCTAAAATCATGTATGATGACTAGGCTATAAAATATTAACTAACTCATTAGTCATCACTTGAGGATATATTACTAATATCCTAAATGAATAATACAAATATAGGTGAAAATTAGACTTAGTGATTGGTAAGGTAACCCATAGGCTAACATTCCCCCACTTAATCACAAGTTCGATCAATAATACCAACAACGAATCATAAATTGGTATCATTTGCAAGTCTGTGTACTGAAACTCCTGAACTGAGCCTCAATGAAGGACTTCCTAAAACAAATCCAATCTGGATGTTGAATGGTTCATCTGATATGAACTGGAAGAGAGATGAGATATGGAAGTGAACAACTGCAATATTTGAACATTCCATGATTGCTTGACAATTCTATCATTTTTCTAAGTATTTGAGCTAGAAGAATTTGATATCTTCTGCTAATTTGTGAATATGTAGTATCACCACTCTACTATCAGTGTATCACTGAAGTGCTCTCTGAATTTGTGGCTTGGGATAACCACTGACCAATTGGTACCATGTATCTAATGGTTTTTGGATGAACAGTAACCAATTTTGACATTTTTAATTGTCCAACAGCATCCCAATGTATCATGTGTATGATTCAATTGCAGGTTATTGAATCATAATTCTTCCAAAGTCTGTCATCTACAAACTGTAATTTCCCATATGGAAAATTTGATGCCCATTTGGAATATTTGTTGTCGAAAATTTCGGTACGAAAATCATCATTAATTTCATCATTAATTCCCCCCTTTGTCAGCTCAAAGGAGAGACCACAAGTGGTTTCTGAAACCATATTCACTTGACTTTTGAACTCCCCCCCTTAAGGTACAAAAGATGTGCATCATTGTACTCACCCTTTTGGGCTCAAGAGAGTACCATACTTACTCCATTTGTGTACAAAACAAAGTGGGCATGTGGAAACAACCACATGTTATCTCATCTTGTGAGGACCATGCTTAAAAGCTATGCCATAAGGGGACCACTTTGATTTATATACCCTTATGTCAGGTACAAAAAATTTATGTGTTGCAAGAATGGTCTTTACTCGAGATTGAATTCTACGATAAGACATATATAGTCACTTGGTTGTTAAAGACCATTTCCAAGGGTCGATCCACTCATAGTGAATCTAAAATCTAACAGGTTTCTTCAGTGTTGAACATTTGTCTGGAGAATGGTTATGCTTTCCAAAATGTTGGAAATGATAAAGATCAAAACACTAATTCTCCATGTGACCAACGTGATTGCATTGTTGACACTTATCATTCTAATGCTCAATTGGAACAAGTGAAGTTGAATCTTCTTGAAGGAATCCAACACTTTGGAACTTGATTGGTACGGAATAATCATGAATATGAAAGGTAACTTCCTTATCATATCCAAGTCCTATTATGTGCTTGTTGTAGATTATTTCTTCTCAAGGTCGGATGATGGGATTTGAAAGACTATTCTGAATCTTTTTCTTTGACATATTTGAAAGTTGATTTACTCCATGTTGTTGCATCATTGAAATAGTTTCTTCACTGAACTCAAAAGAGAATTATTGAAATGTAGGTTCAAGAATAGCTTCATCTTCGTGTGCATTTGGAGTTGTCTTACTGAGTTTCCCTTGCATTGACCGTTTATCAAAAACGTCATCATCATCATCATAGAGAGGGTTATTCTAAAAAAAAGCTAGTTACTTTACAGGCAGTTGATTTTTGAGATCCCCAATTTCATCATTTAAGAGTTGGCATTGAGATTGCAACAGATGAATCCTTGTTTGTATGACTGACAAACATATGATAACATTTTTCAATGTTTCACTAGCCAATATGACCAAACTATTTTGAGTTGTTTCTATCGAAGTTTCCAATAAGGAAACCATCTCCATGATTTTAGCCATCATTGTCATGCTCGATTGAAGTTTTCTTGAGATTTGTAAAGAAAAGTGTGATCAACATTATTAAATTGTTTTCCAAAGGGAGAAAATGTTAAATGGGAAACCTCACTTCCTACCATGTATGAAGTGGAAAACTAATGGGAAAAGGAAAGGGGATCCAAAAGGGCCTCTAAGTATCATAAGGACAAAATAGCTTTGTATGGTCTAAGGATATTCAACAAAAAAATTGTTGACCCAAAATTTGGCCAACAATTGCATAGGCCTTAAAGAGTGTTTCCCTATTGGGGGTGTTTCTCCTCTTGAGGTCCTCATTAGGCTGAGATAGGATCGAAACTTAGTTTTATTAAAAATGCCAAGCCTATGCATCGAAATCTCTCTTCCACTACATTGTGGCAACCTTGTTGAAGAAACCTATCCCCTATCAATATAGTTTTCAAGAAAAAATGGATATTTTAATAGTGTCATGATTTATCTTATAATATAAGTGTGATCCTTAAGGGATATGAGCTCAAGCCAAATTAGCTAAATCATGACACACACCACACAATGATTAAGATAAATAAATATCCTACGTTAAATCTTTCCATATAAAACCTTAAAATACATTGTAATATGTTAATAGGTGGCACTATAATGATAGTGATTAGGATTTGCTAACTAATAGGTGGTAGATTGTTACATCTTGAATTCATTTATCGCACCATTATTCCACTCTCTTAGGTAATTTATGTTGGGTTAAAAGAACATTATATTATATTAATTTTCAATTTACCATGTATCTTAAATTCTCTTATACTAGGTAAGGTAATTTATGTTGGATTAAAAAAACATTATATTATATTAATTTTCAATTTAACTATTGATGTATCTTAAATTCATGTCTTAGGTAATTTGGTAGTCTTAGGTAATTTGGTAGATGGTTGCATGTTAAATTTATTTATTGCACCATTATTCCATTTTCTTATCTTATCCTAGGTAATTTAACTAATAGGTGGTAGATTGCTGCATATAGGCCAGGAAAGGAGCATAAACGTCCACATCATATATTGACCAGCAACTACAAAACTCTGATAAGTTTAGTACTCAATTTACATGTTCAGGCAACGAACTTGAACAACCACGGAAGCCTCATCTCAAACTTCAAAAGTCCAAGGAGAATTAAGGATAGAGAACAGAGTTTCAAAAAGGAGAAGCAAAGTACAAGGCTTTTCAACAGAA
>ML799420.1:28970-54736 GCA_009831015.1 Picea engelmannii
GCTCAGACACTACTACTCATGCAAAGAATATAACACATACCCAACACTTGGGATTGTGCCTTGGAGAGGTGTGAGTTTCTACCTCGCCTCTTTTTTGTTTTCAAGATCTCCAGATTTGGGCCCAGGCCTCTCTAGTCTGCAGTGGGAATGGATACTAGTCTATTACGGAGTTGGAAACGAATGGTTGAGTCCTCGGACCCATTAGAATAAGAATCCTAGGATGACCGGGAAACTGGGGATCCATGCGGAGAATCCAGACAGAGAGAAGAGTTGGTTAAGGATGGAAAGGACGATTATGGGGGATTGGGAAAAGGAATTAGAGCCGAAGTGTTTGGAAAGGGTAGCTTCTGAAGGGAGTGACTACAATCCACCAAAGATAAATTAAATTCTTTAAAAAAACCATTTACTGGCCAGGAGATAGTAAGGTGCATACCCAAAATGGTGTCGATCAAAAATTGTAGAACTGCCTCTAGGAATATTTTTGAACTCGCTGCATCCCTCGCGACTGGGACTAAAGTTGATGCATCGCCCTCCTGTACTTTTGACTCGTCAGCCTCCAATCTCTGAGTCTCAACTAAAGCATAAGGTGGAGTACCCATCGAAGCTGACCCCGAAGAGGGAGAGCTGACACCCAAATTATCCTAGCACCCCCGTTCAGATATGATCTCCGAAGTAAACTGATTGTTCCTATGCCCCCTCATGGAGGACTTGCAATCCTTAACAATATGCCCATACTCATGGCACCTCCTACATTGAAAGGGAACCCATTCATAATCTAGGATTTGTACCCTAGTCCTTCCCAAATCTGTCAAGTTAAGGAATTCCCTTTAAATCCCTTCTTTGATGTTTAGTAAAACTAGAATCCTTGCCACCGACATCTCCCCAGATTTTAAGAATCCCGTATCGACAGCTAGAAACTCTCCCTGGAAATTCCCAATTGTTTGGAATCATTTTTCATTCCAAAGGTGTGGTGGAAGGCCCAACAACCAAACCCATATTGGGATGGAGTCTGGCCTTTCACTTGCAGCATCAATGGTAGGATTCCAAAGTTTCATTAGGATCGACGAAGAATCTATGGATCAACTTTTTTGGAGAACGGTCGTAGCCTATGACTGCTCCGAAAAAATAAGCATGAACCAACCTCTAGACAGGCGATTGATTCTGGGAGGAGGGTTGTATGACACACGCCAATTTGTCACGGCCCAGGCCTTAAGAGTCTTCTTACTGAATTGGCGACCATATGCTTTCCCTACTATAGTTTTATCTGCCATCTCTACCACCCCATACAGAGTTAGATCATCACCAATGATGAAATTAGGGTTTTCCTTGGAAGATCCAACACACTTATTCGGATTCCTTTGCCTTGACTCTAGAACTCCCAAAAAACCTTGGTCCAAATTCAACCGTGTGTTGGCTCCGGGCTCCCCACCAAAAATTGTTTCCCACTCACTGGAATTTGAGGGACGTAATTTTGCAGCAATAAACCCATCCTCTAACTCCTCTGCCTATTCTAAGAAGTAATCTTGATCTGCATAAGGGTAGAATAAGTCTAGGGCTGGACCTTGTTCCAACAAAGACCAGTTTGTGTGCCTAGAATCGGGTCCGCTAGACCCTCACCTGGAAAGACCTCAGGAAAAACCCCTTGCTCCCTCAGATTTTTTGAGGGGAACATGATCATAGTGGGATCCGGGAATGATCATGGGAGGTTATTCATGGCCGTAGAAGGGGATAATCCATACTTAATGGGGGAAAAGGTGCCTTCGGAAAGCAGGGGAGTTGAACTGCACCAGGAAACTGAGCAATGAGGAGGAATGTTGGTTACAAAGCTACCCAAAGACGAAACCACTCCAGATCCATCAATTCCACCAAGCCAAGAAAGAGCTTCTTGTTCTTGCCCAGAGTAAAAACGGGAAACCCCAGAAAACTGTGAAAAGAAATCACCTCGCGCTTCCGACGGAATCTCCTCCGCCAGCTGTACTGGGAGGGGGTGAGTGGGACTTCCAGTTGTCCCCATCCAGGGTAACCATTCACCCGGTTCTAGCGAGTAATCCACCACATCATCATAGTTTTCCATATGGGAGAATCTGCACCTCTACAAAATTACGCGGAAATCTCCTTCCCACCTAACAGCTAGTAAAATCGTTTATAAAGAACCCTTCAGTCAACAATATGAGGGAGTACCAAACTGAATATCCACATGCATGAGGCCCACTAACTTTGGTCATACCTGGTGGCCCATATGACCGTAGGAGCAGGCCGTAGGGGAGAATGCGGGCCTCAACATTTTTCTCCCGAAAGTCCACGTTGCTAGTTTCCAACCAAATTGTGACTTTTATTATTATTATATTTATTTATTTATTTAAATATATATTAAAACTTTGAGAAACATATAAAATGATCATTTCTAAATAATATAAATTGATATTTTTAACTAATAAATATATTATGACTTTTATTACTATAAAATTTATTTATTTATTTAAATATATATTAAAACTTTGAAAAACATATAATGCAAAACCTTATAGAGGATGAATGATAAATTATTTTATAATAATAATAATAATAATCTATTTTTAAGGTCACGACCAAGCCAGCACACCAAATTGGTGTATGAGACCCCCTTGTTTGTGGGACAAGGGACCCCCCTCCGCCCAGCGATTTGACTGGTAAAGTCTACGAAGGTATACATACCCTACCCCCATATGGATTTGAACCTATAACCTCTTAAGAGGAAACACATGTTCTTAACCATTAGGCCCACTCAGGTTGTATAATAAATATTATATAGTTTTATATTATATAATCTCATAATATATATTAAAAATATTTATGATAAAGATTATCTTTTAAGTTTTTTTTTTAAATGGTAAATAGCGAATTTTAAAAGTTAGTAATTTAAAATTTCATATAACTAAAAATAATTAATTGTTATAATATTTTTCATAATACGTGAAACATATATATATAATGATGATGATTATTAATATCCACTAATATCGTATTGGTCTTTTAGACCTTAAGAGGGTAAGTGATTACTTGTGATTCTTTAGAATTTTGTTTCTATGTTCGAAAAGCATTAAGAGAAGCTTTCCAAGATCGCCATAGTTTTGTTGAATTAAGAGGTTAGGAAGGTTGGTAGTGTGACAAATATTTTGAAAATGAGATCTAATATGGGTATAGGCTGGACAATTTAAGAGAAAGTTATTTTCATCTTCAACCTTCTTAGTGTCACAAAGGTGACACACTCTTTCATCCCATGGCATTTTAGGAATTGACCAATGCTCGGTTTCATTATGGAGCTCGTGAGAATTTGTTCTTATCTTAGCAATGCTTATTTTTTTCTTTCCACTTGGAAAAACAAATAGATAATTTTGATCTTCTAGATTATGGTTGATTACATCTTTATAATATCTTAATTTTCTTTTTTCCTCTAACTCTTTATCACACCACATTTTCTCCTTAAATTTTGATTTGACATTTTTTTAATAGTATCTTTATTCTGCAAAATGGTGTCTTCCATGATTCCCCAATAGTTCAGCCATGACCAGGCATCTATATGTCATCCTCGTTGGAGTCAATGGTGGTTATGACTCGATTTTGAAGCAATTTTAGGAAGCCTCGTGACTTCCATGTTGTTTAACTTGTTCTTATACATTAGGTATCTATTCATAGTCATGCTCTCAATGGGGGAGAGGTTTGTTTCTAAGAGGAGGATGGGATAGGGAGTATTTCCTTTAATTTTGAGATTATAGGTTATAAAATTCTTTTGTATTTTCTCTATCTTTCTCCAAGATTCACGAGAGATACTACAGCCCCAGAATTCACATCCATAAAGAATAACAAGTGTAACAAGAATCTCAAAGAAGAGTTTGATCTTATCCCAACTCCAAAGATCAACTGATTTACAATTGTTTTCAAGCCCATAATAAGCTTTCCATCCCCCAATAATCATTTTCTCAATGTTATAATTCCAATTGAGTTTGTGGTGAATATTAATTCCAAGATATTTGTATGAAGTCACTTCCTCCAAGTTGTTGTTGTCATATATGAAGGTATCATAAGGGATCTTATTGGATTTATAATCATGACCTTAGTCTTATTAGTATTAATAGTCATACCCATATTGGAGAAAAAATCCTTGAGAATTCCTAGTTGGTTTTCAAGATCATGGGGACTCCTTGCCATAAGAACGATATCATTGGCATAAATAAGAAGATTGATGAATATATCAATGAGAGTAGGGCCAACACAACCTCCTTTTTCCAAGCAATGTTCTAACTTGTCAATGTATATGCCAAAAAGGGTAGGGGACAAGGGATAACCTTGTTTGAATCTGACATTGCAATTAATCTCTTTTGACCAACCCTCAGTGTTTTTAAACTTAGCAATAACGTTCTCATACATCCTTATTGCAGTATCCCTCAACTCGAGAGAAACTTTTATCTCTTCCAACCTATTTCAAACATTTTTCCTAGGAACAATGTCAAAAGATTTTCTAAAGTCAACAAAACAACAAAAAAGATTTGTTTTAGTATTGTCGAACTCCTTTGAAATGGTCCTAAAGGTAAGAAGATGGTCCACATTTGAATGATATCTCCTAAACCCGGCCTGGCCTTTATCTCTTTTACCGTGACTTTCTAGCCAAAGGCTAAACTTTTTTTCTAAAATAATTCCATAAAGCTTGGCTAAAATCGAGCTAATCATAATGGTCCTATAATTAGAGGGAATGTTTCTATCCCCATTTTTAAAAATAGGAACAATGACGCTTTGCGTCCAGGGTTTAGGGAAGCCCTACTTGACTGCTAAATTGAAGAGCTTGTGTATGTGAGGAATGAGGATTGGCCCTCCGATTTTAAAAATTTTAGCTTGGTAGCCTTCAATGTCCTTAGCTTTCCCATTTGCAATCCGCTTAACCCCGAACTCTATGTCATCTAAAGAAAAAAAATTCTTCCTTTGTAGGGACAATAAGAATGGTGTCCATGGCATTAGGGAACTCGTAAATACTTTGAAGGTAGGAATTCTAGACCCTTAAGGGAATCCTATTATTTCTTTTAGTATTACGTTTTAGAATTTGGCTCCAGAACTTCTTAGGATCCAGCTTATATAGTTGTGAAAGTTGTTCTTGCCTTTTATTGATATAGTATATTTTTTCCTTTTAATTAGGGCTTTGTACGTATTGATCTTATCGAGTTTTAAGGACTCATTAGAATCATCCCTAGTGGCTTTCCTAGCAATTTTACATTCTTTATCATACCAAGGGTTGGTAGTTCTATTATTGTTTTTATAGAACACCTCAAAAGAGAACTTGTTAATAGAAGTGGAAAGGGTAGTTGTAAAATTATGACAGAGTTCTTCAATGTTGTCCTTATAAGTTAGGATATTTAATTTACTATTTAAATCCTTTAAGAAAATGTCAACTTTACTTTTGTCAAAGCACAAATTCCTTTGATTATCATAATTCTCTTCAATGGCGCTCCTATGCATGGAAGAGTTTAGATTTAGGGTTAAAGGTTTATGATCAGAGTCAAGCTCATGGTCATTTAAAAGGTCAAAAGTTGTTATTTGGTTGGAAACGGGGATATCAGATATCACATCATCTACACCACTACTACCTAGCCCATGAATACAAGTCATCTGGTTGGAGTTTGGCCACTTCGTTACTCCATTGCAAATTGTTAGGTCTTGAGAGTTGTAGAGCTTGACCAACTCAGTACCAAACAAATTCTCAATTAGGTCTTCAGAGCTTCTTTTGTAGCTATTAGATAAAACGAGGTCATCTAGCCATAGAGGATTATGGTTGGAGTCATTACTTAAAAGAGTAGCTTGTTTAGTTGCAATCCTAGCATTAAATTCTCCTAGGAGGAGGATATTACCTTCATTTTTCAAACTATAAATATCTTGTTCTAAATTATTATTGGGACTTTTTTTATCTAGATTGTTTTTCTTATAAAAAGTAGAATTAATAGGTGCAAAATAGTAAATTGCTATATACATCTTCTTAGCATTGGTATCTGAAATTTATATTCAAATATATTGATTAAGAGGGTCAATCTTATGAAGTTGAATGTGAGGAGAAATGTTGTTTCTAATATAACAAGCTATGCCTCCTATCCCTTTATGGTGAGATTTTTTGTTCCATGCCGACCACAAGACAAATACTTCCATGTTAGGGACCTTAGACTCCTCATGCTCCCAAGTTTCAACTAGACAGATAATATCAATATGACTTGGGATCCAACTTATCATAATACCTTTATGCCATGGATCCAACTTATTATTATTTATTTTTTTATTTTATAGTATATATTTTTTATTTTTCCCAAATTTATAAACATTAAATTACATTTAACCTCTTATATTATATTTCACATCTCATCTCATCTCATCCATATGGTGTTACAAAGTTAATTTCACATCACTTAATGCAAATAATAGATTTTAAAAATTGATCAAATAAGTTTTGGTTTTGAAAGAAAAGATGTTTAAATTTTTTTTAAATATGTCTAACGGTAAAATACATCTGTAAATAATTTATTTAAGGGAAATATTTATTTTTCTATTTCTTTTTAAAATAACAAATAAAACTAATAATGCCATTATATTGAGAAAATTACAATACAAGTGTATTATATTCAAAATTTTCAATTTGAAATAAATAAAATATTTTATGGGCATTGTTTGATGGTGCTTTATAGGAGAATCTCTTTAAGAGAGGTTTAGAAGGCAATCTACAAATATTTTCAAATCACAATATTTTTTTTAAAGCTAGAATTGGTTAAGAAACTAATAATTTATGTGAAATGATTACTTTAAAGTTATTTGTGGAACTAGTATAAGAGTTTGGTGTAACCCAATTACAAAGGCGTTGTATAAACATTCGATTTTTTAAACTTTTTCACCGGAATCCGACGAAATAGATCTTGGTGAAATCTCCATTTTATGTTGTTTAAATTGTATTTTTGAATGCATAAATGGATTCAACAGCATGAAAAACCCATAGGGAAATCGAATTATACACACTCAATCACTCAAATCTGGAGTTCCAACAAATTTTGGTCAGATTTCAGTAAAACTTGATAAAAAAAGATGCCCGTAAAAACTCCAAAAAGTTGAACGTTTAGACTACGTAAATTACAAACCTTTGGAGACTCAAAGCTAGTTATCAAATGAAATTCTACATTATGACCCTTATATGATGATGTTCACAACCTACTCACATCTTTCTCATATGCCTATTTGCCTTATATTTATAGGGAAAAGAACAATGTTGTAAATGAGCTCTCAAAAGTTGAAGTTGGGTTGGACTAAGGATCTTGGATTATTACAGTAATCCAGAATGGACACACTACATAATATAAACCTAAACTTCAACATTTTCAGTGTTTTATCTTAAATTTTGTATAATGATTGACTTCCACAATTTACTAGATGATTTATTAATGTACTACATTGAATCATTTTTTAAGGAGGCTACAAATGTAACTAAACATAAACAAACTTCAATTTTTTTGTGATGATAGATTGGACACAAGAATGTCATGTAAAGCGCTCAATAACACTTATGAATGTCATGGACATCTAATTAGGTACTTATGTTATATTAATAAAAATACAATTTTTTTCTTGGAAAAAAAAAATTCAAAAACGTTCAATTTGGTCCTAAGGTCCTAAGGGAAAGAGATTATCCACATAATGCTAGCAATTATTACCTATAAAAAAATATCATATGATATCCTTTGTTTGATAAATTTGCTTAAGGATGCAATTGAAAGACAAATTAGAATAACAATGGCCATAAAAACCAAAAACTTCAATTTTCTTTTTCTTTTTCTTCTTTCCGTCTCACTATCGTTGAATATCAACAACATAGAATGTAATAGATGAGAAAACAAGAGCTTTCTTATTCTTCTCAATTTCGTCCTTAAAAATTAGGAACCGTCCCTTATGGTCAAAGTGAAAGTGTTTGTAGTAGTGTCCAAAGACTTAAAAATATAGAGAAAAAAAAAAAAAAAAAACACATCGACAAAGGGTGTTGTGATGTAAAGAATTATATATATCTTTTTCAAATATTAATAAATCATTTTCAATGACAATTACAATACAAAACAAGTGTTGCATGTCAGCGTAGTCACTACCGGGTTGAATTGGGAATAAATGTACAAGGATGCGGAAAAAGTAGCGGAGGCAGATGGAAACTGCAACGAAGATGTGGCAAGCAACATGAAGCACAGGTGGTACCCATGCAGAAAATGACACATGGCCTTTAGAGTACCATTTATTTTTTGAAAGTATATAATCCATGTTGCTATGTTCGAAATTTTTGTTCTTTCCAGTAGTGTGACTTGTTATGTTCGAAATTTCCGTTCCTACCTTGAATGTTTTATCTCTTCAATGTATACTTTCAACTGGTTAGAGTTAAGTACAATTTCCATAGACCATCTGGCTTGTATGTCTCTATATGTGTCAGGACAAAAAAATTTATATGCATAGCAGGAGAAAAAGATAATTCAAATTAAATAAACACAATTTATTGACATTCAACATAGTTGAAGATAAAAATTTATGAGCACATAAATATAAAAGGAGATAAAAAATGGTTTTATTTGAAATATATCAAAAAATAATATTGTATGTTACATATTCCTAGAAATTTAAATGTGTTTGTCATATAAACTGGGATTGGGGCTCCCGCGGACCATAAGAGAAATATGGACAAGAAATAGGACTGTGGAAAGAAGAAGTGGGTGACAGTAGAGTGTAATACCTGAAAAAAAGAAATTGGAAGGTATCAGTCTTTGGCTAGACATTTCTATTTAAAAAGATGGAAAAATTGGATTGATAAACAAAGCAGGATGTGATCAGTATAGATTTACAGTGATGGTACATATCACCCATTTTGTTATTTGCTTGTTGATTTCTTTTTATTGTTCTCGTCGACGACTACTGGAATCGTACCAATTGCCTGTTTCCTTTTATCGGCGACCTGCTTCAATTCCCTTTTGACCCATTCTTTAATGTCGCTTCTCAAGGGGGCGATGTTGATCTCATTCCAGATTTTTATGTTGAAAATTTCCTTTTCTAATTCCCTTATATCAATAGAAATATTACGCAAAGCCTGATCAATTTCTTCATTTTGTACCGAATAGTCGACTAGCCAGTTGTCCATGTCATCTTCACCATATTCAAGGATGTTGTAAAACTTTTATAAAGACAACGCCTTAAAAATATCAACTTGTTTATCGAAGGCTTTCTTAGTTAAGGGCAAGGAGTTGACGATTAGCTTGGGATCTTGGACCTCGTTCGTCCTTCCGGCTAAGTCTATTTTGGTCATCTTTGTGAATAATTTTTCTTTCTTTGATATGTCTTGTTCACATGATTGGACAATGAGATGCAGGATCTTCACTTTCTCTTTCCAGCATGCATTTAATTGAGTGATCTGGTTTTTGGAGGGGATATCTTGTTCTCTTCTTCTCGTTTTTGTCATGTTGTTGACATGGGTGCCAAAAGGGAGGACCGTGTCTAAATAGAAACGTTCTTCATTTTTTAAATCTGCCTGCAAATGTTAGAGCAAAGTATGTGCCCTCGTTCCAAGGGAATCCATACTTTGTGATGTTTCCCAGGCCTCAGTAATCAGTTCCATTCTTTTCTTGATATTATTCTCCACATATCCTCTACACGATGCCAGGAGGCTCGAGGATCCTTTTAACTTGGTTGCAGGGGTGGCATGCATGGCTATTGCTAAAGGACTCGCAAGCAATGGCATAGGAATCAAAGCTTCCTCCAATTCCTTGACTCGGTCCTTCAATCTAGCATTCTCGGCCTCAATGCCTCTAATGGAATCATCAAGAGAATCTTTAGTTGCTCTGTGAAGTCGAGAGATTTGGGACAGCCGCATTTTCGCAAGGTTAACCTCTGAATGAGATTTTCCTTTCTTATTTTTTACATCTCTCTTTTCAATAATTAATTTTTTAGACTCGTTGTCAAAAACAACGCTCTGGAATACGAAAGATTCATCTTCGTCAAAATTTTTGGTATCAGCTATGTCCATTGGGCGACTATGTTGGATCGCGTCTCTGGGCTGATCAAGGTTGTGGAATACGCTATCAAGATCAGTCTCAAGTTCCATGTTCTCACTCTCAATTTCGGGCTCTTCCGCTTGCCCTACAAATTTTTTTCTCTTCTTCTCCATGGGAAGCTTGTGAGAACTATCAATTTTAGGGTGAGGAGGATTGTTATATCCTCCTTCATTTGAAGAACTATGGGTTGCTTTCTTATTGTGGTGGGCCATTGGACCGATGATCTGGGATGTCATACTTTTGGGAGTGTTATTCGGCAATTGAACACTCTTCTCACCGGGGCCTTTTCCCTGTTGCTTGTACAATTCAGTGGTCCTTTGCAATGTGTCTAGGTCGTCGGCATCAGAAGAAGGAGTGTTGTCACCAGTGTCTCTGTTTTCACTCAAGTGTTTCTGGAAAAAAGAATTGTCGAGGCCAACTGTAAGTAAATGTTCTAAAAAAAATTATTAGGGTTGAACCCTCTTAGCCTTTCAGCATATCTTAGGTTCAAGTTGTTGAAATGGGCTACGAATTAGTCAATTTTGTTGATGTTCCTCAACACGAAGTCCCTGACTTTCCAAGGTAGAGGAATGAACTATTTTTTTCTCTTCTCATGGAATAGATGCAACCAGTAGTTGTAATGCCTTGTTATTTCTATAACAAACATTATGTTCGTAATGTGACATGGAAGGAGAGTAGGTTTTTCCTTGGAGCCAAAAATCCTTATCACCCTATAATTATCCATTTGTTCAAGTTTCACCTTCCTGTCCAAAAACTTGTTTTCCTAGTCAGATATGTGGGGAGCATCTTCTCCTAATAATAAAACTTTGAAAACAGAGACAAAGTCATTAAAAACCTCATAAAAATAGTGGGAGGCCTTATGCTCCACAAGGCCTGGTACCAGAAGGTTACTGGGTCGAATTCCCAGTTTACCTTCTTGGACAGAGACAATTTTGGAAACTGACAGCAATGCGCTATCACAAAACCAAGTAGGAAGACATATAAAATTTCTTCTCCTTTTTGAAGCTTGACAATTGGGAAAAAATTTCATGGGAAATTAGCTTCCCCCAATAAAAAATGGCTTGTTCCTTGATTGTGAAATACAAAATATAAAGAACCATGCAGGAAATAGTTTCTATGGATTCAAGTCTCGTTATTCTTCTAAACAACCAGGCAATTTCCCGAAATAGATTTCTAAATGAACTAAACTGCAAGTTTGTGATATCTTTAGGAACTGCCATCGGGTCTTCCAGGGACTCGGGCAAGAGGTCCAACCCATTATTATGATTTCTTAGAAACTGCTTGGAGTCTTCTCCTCTGAACGTCAATGTTGGCTTCGACAATCTTAACATCTAGCGGAAGACCTGAGGTGACAAAGAAACAGAAGAGTGGTCCCGCAGTGGAATAATTATTTGGCTTGAAATATATTTATCGGCACACCAAGAGACTAGCTTCTTACAGTAAAAAACTTCAGGGACACAGCCAGCACGAGCAATTCCATAGGTCCAAATTATTTCATTCTGGGCGGAAGGGGACGAGTAGTAAGAATACACCCTAGACCACTGGAAGTTCTGGTCCTCGTGCCCGAAGATGTTCACTGTATCTCCATAGAATTGTTGTCAAGTTGGTGTCATAATTTTATGAGAACGTGTGTTTTCTCCAAATGATTCTTGAAATGAACAGTTGGAGGGGATAATATAACCCTCCACAAATGTTGGTTCAATGCATGTGAATGGGAAATATCCTCGAGCCTTTCACTCATTAATGACAATCTCTATGGGTGTTGCCTGATGAGTTGGTAGCAGTAATGATTACTTATTACATACATAGAAGTGCGAAGGTGGCAGGTACGATGTTGAGAAATTAAGGATTGGAGGTTTCGTGAACGCTCCAACTCGACAACGTGCGAATGACATTCCATGATGTTTGAAATTAAATCTCAGAAGGGATAATATAACCCTCTGCAAATCTTGGTTTAATGCGTATTAATGGGAGATCTCCTCTAGCCTTTCACTCATCGATGACAATCTATACGGTTTTTGCATGATGAGTTGTTAACATTAAAGCTTACTAATTGCATATTTAGAAATAAGACCTTATATATATGTGTGTGTGTGTGTTTATAAACAATTTTTTATTATAAACAAGTGTGAAGGTAACGAAGATGGGGAAGAGCAAGTAAGGAATGGTCAAGTATGAAAAGCGATCAGACGGGATTCAAAATAGGGTTACAGGGGATACTAAGGAGAGGTGAGTATCTAGCGGTCAAATTGTATGTCTCAGGATTTTTTACTGCAAAAGGCGTAAAATAGAAGAGGGCATGATGGGGAAGTTTAGCAGCCAGTTTGTATATTTGCAGAATTATGGGAAAGTGGCTAAGTATGGAATAGAGAAATGGTCGGTCGTACTCATTTTCGGAATTAAGGATTGAATATTTCGTGAACGGCCAACCCAACAACACGCGAACGACATTCCATGATGTTTGAAATTAACACTCAGAAAGGATAATATAACCCTCCGAAAATCTTGGTTTAATGCGTATTAATGGGAGATCTCATCAAATATTGGTTTAGCATTAAAGATTTCTAATTGCATACTAGAAATAACATACACACACACACACATATATATATATATATATATATATAATTATGTTTTTATAAACAAATTTTTTTATTATAAATAAGACTTTTTTAAATATATATAAGTATGAAAAGCGGTCAGACGAACTTGAAAGTAGGGTTGCAAGGGATACGGAGGAGAGGTGAGTGCCCAACGGTCAAATTATATATATATATATATATATATATATAGAATTTTTTTATTATAAACAAGTGTGAAGGTGACCTTGACGAGGAAGAGCAAGAAAGGCATGGCCAAGTATGAAAAGCGGTTGGACGAGTTTCAAAATAGGGTTGCAAGGGATTCTCAGGAGAGGTGAGGGTCCAATGGTCAAATTGTATGTCTCATAAATTTTGACTGAAAAAGACATAAAAGGGAAGAGTGCATGATGGGGCAGTCCAGCGGTCGGTTTGTATAATTGACAAATTTCGGGTGTTGTTTATAGGTCGCCGAACAATGGAAGGGAAATCTTGAGTCTGCCTATCCGGGAATCCGCAATAAAAAAAGTGGCTAAGTATGGAATAGGGAAACGGTCGGTTGGACTCATTTTCGCTAATATATTAAAATTTGTAATAGATATCACATTACCTGGCAAGATCTTTTCTACATGTATATCGCGAAATTATGGGTGTTGTTTGCAGGTCGCGAAACGATGCAAGGGAAATATTGAACCCGCCTGTCTGGGAACCCGCAAGAGAAAAAGTTGGTAAGTATGGAATAGGGAAATAGCCAGTGGAATTCGTTTTCGCTAATATATTTATATTTGTAATAGATATCCCGTTACTTGGCAGGATATTTTCTGCATGTTTCTGGACAAGTTGTGTAGGGACAGTTATTATGACGATCTCCTCGAGGCATGGTGAGTTGTCAGCATTAAACCAAAGTTATTGCATACTTGGAAAGAAATGTGAAGGTGACGGGCACAGGAAACAACGATTAGGAATTGGATATTTTGTGAACCCGCTAACCAGACAATCCGCAAAAGAGATTCCAAGAAATGGCGAAGTATGGAAAGTAGATGAACAGGCTTCAAAATGGGGTGACAATAGTTCCACGATAGACATGAGGACCCAACGGTCAAATTGTAGGTCTCGAAACTTTTAAGTGAAAATTGTGTAACACGGAAGAAGGTATGATGTGAGAGTCTGGTTGTAAATTTGTATATCGCGGAAGTCAAGGTGTTGTTTGCAGGTCACATAATAATGGAAGTGAAATCTAGAGGCCACCTACCTGGGAATCCACGATCGAAGAAGTGGCTAGGTATGGAATGGGGAAGCAGTCGGTCGAAGTCGCGTTATAAAAGCACGAGTGCAAATGTGAACACGTGAGTCCGCCAACCTACGCAGCTAGACATTTTCGGAAAAACGACTAAGTAACGAGAAAGAGAAAGTAGAGGGGAAAGAGAAACTAGAATTTGGTTAAGTATAGAAGAGGGAAAAGAAGGGATAATATATTCAAACTTGTAATAGATATCTCATTTCCTGGCAAGATCTTTTATGCATGTTTATGGAGAAGTTGTATACTTATTGCATATACTTGGAAAGAAGTGTGAAGGTGGTGGGTAGAGGAAACAATGACTAGGAATTGGAAATTTCCCGAACCCCCCAACCCGACGATCCGCGAAAGAGAATCCAAGAAATGGCCAAGTTTCGAAAGCGGTTGAACGGGCTTCAAAATAGGGAGACAAGGGTTCCCGAGGAGACGTGAGGCCCCGACGGTCAAATTGTATGTATCAATAATTTTGAATGCAAAATGTGTAACATGGAAGAGGGGAGGATGTGGGAGTCTGGAAGTCAATTTGTATATCGCGGAAGCTGGGGTGTTGTTTGTGGGTCAAGGAATAATGGAAGTTCAGTCCGCCTGTCCGGAAACTCGCAAGTGAAAAAATTGGTGAGTAAGTAATAGGGAAACGATCAGTGGGACTTGTTTCGCTAATATATTGATATTTGTAATAGATATCTCATTACCTGGCATGATATTTTGTTCATGTTTATGGACAAGTTGTGTAAGGACAGTTAGTATGAGAGTCTCCTAGAGGCATGGTAAGTTGTTAGCATTAAACCTCAATTATTGCATACTTGGAAAGACGTGTGAAGGTGACAGGCACAAGAAACAACGATTAGGAATTGGAGATTTCGTGAACCTGCCAACCTGAAAATCTGCAAAAGAGATTCCAAGAAATGACCAAGTATGGAAAGTGGATGCACGGGCTTCAAAATGGGGTGACAATAGTTCCCCAGGAGACGTGAGGACCAGAAGGTCAAATTGCAGGTCTCGGAACTTTTGAGTGAAAACTGTGTATCACGAAAGAGGGTATGATGTGGGATTATGACAGTAAATTTGTATATTGGGCAAGTTCGGGTGTTGTTTGTAGGTCATAGAACAATGGAACTGCAATCTAGAGCTCGCCTGCCTGGGAATCCGCAATCTGAAAAGTGGCTAGGTATGGAATGGGAAGTGGTAGGTCGGAGTCATGATATAAAAGAACAAGTGCAAATGTGAACCTGTGAGTCCACCAACCCGCGCAGTTAGACATTTTTGGAAAAATGACTAAGTAACCAGAAAGAGAAAGTAGAGGGGAAAAAGAAACGGGAATTTGGTTATAGAAGAGGGAAAAGAAGGGCTAATATATTCAAATCTGTAATAGATATTCCATTTCTTGGAAATATCTTTTCTGTATGTTTCTGGAGAAGTTGTATACTTATTTCATATACTTGGAAAGAAGTCTGAAGGTGGCGGGCATAAGAAACAACAACCAGAAATTGGAAATTTCCTGAACCCGCCAACCCGACAATCCGCGAAAGAGATTCCAAGAAATGGATAAGTGTGGAAAGTGGTCGGATAAGCTTCAAAATAGGGTGACAAGGGTTCCTGAGGAGATTTGAGGCCCCGACGATCAAATTGTATGTATCAGAACATTTCAGTGCAAAATGTGTAACACGGAAGAGGGGATGATGTGGGAATCTGTAAGTAAATTTGCATATCGCAGAAGTCAGAGTGTTGTTTGCAGGTCATGGAACAATGGAAGTGCAATTTAGATACCGCCTGGGCAGGAACCCGTGATCGAAAAATTCGCTAGGTATGGAAAGGGGAAGCAGTCGATCAGAATTGCGATATAAAAGCATGAATAAAAATGTGAACCCGTGAATCCACCAACCCGTGCAGCAAGACATTTTCAGAAAAAACAACTAAGTAACCAGAAAGAGAAACTACAGGGTAAAAAGAAAGGAGAATTTGGTTAAGTATAGAAGAGGGAAAAAAAGGGGATAAAATAATGGGAAAATAGAAAAGTGGAGGGAAATTTCCATAAGCGGGAATTGGTCTCAAACAAGCCCATTGTTGCAAAAACATCATTTTCTAGTCCAATATTTTATCCACTTACTCGTTTTCTATTGTGTTTGTACCATTAAAAAGGGTGTGATCAAATGCTTTGTTCAAGATTAGTTTTTATTGCAACTTGTGGGAGTAATTGTGTTCTTGATACATTCTTCCATGACTTTGACATATTAACTTAAGTATTAAACTTATTGCATGATGGGTTGTTAGCATTAAATCTTAATAATTGCATGTCTAGAAACAACACTGATGATCTTGAATTTTAATATTGTATTTGATTTCATAGTCCCATTTGACTACAACCACCATAAATCATTTTTTTTTCATTCACAAACAAGAAATTTGGTAATTTCATTAATAAAGTAAAAAGTGCTCAAATAGAGGCCAGCGGATGGACAACTAATAAAATGTTCCCTTTCGGGGTAAAGGAATCAAGGAAGCGAATGGGAAATAAGAAATTGTTTTCTTAGCAAGGCTGAGATGAAAACAAAATTTCTAGGGTGGGGCCCCGACCACCGCATCGTGATTTGGTCTTGCTATGTTTTATCTGCATTATGAATAGAATTGAATGTTGGTTTGAAACTGTCTAAAATTCATTTTTGTTTCCATAAAATCCTGATGGGATCGACACAATGCATTGTCATATAAATGTTAAATTCTCCATATTAGATCAAATTACTTGAGCCAATACAATATTCAATAACTACGAGACTATCGAACCATGCTAATGAGAAGAGGTGTTAAATTTAGCAAAGAAGCAGCAACCAAGATTCCAAGGCAAATTTTTGAATAGTAAGTCCATTAAAAATAATAATGGGAAGTGTATATCTATCCATAGAAATTGGACTGAGTTCTTTGCACGAAAACATTGAACATATTTGTCATAAACAAAGGTACAGGATCTACAAAAAAAAAAAAAAAAATAGAAACATGCATACAATTTTATGTTGTTCCTCTAGTGGGACAACATGCAGGATCCATCGAGATGTTATTCAACATGCATACAAAACTCATTACCATGCTTATGTTTTAGGAAATCCTTGCATTCTTCTCCTCGGAAGGTCAATGTTCGCTACCACAATCTCAATATATTGCAGAAGACTTGGGGCGACAAAGAAACAGGAGAGTGGTTCTGTAGTGGAATAATTCCTTGGCTTGAAGCAGGTGAACAACACTCCTGCTCCTGAAGCTAGTGACCTGGAGACATTTGAAGGCACCACTCAATTGTACAAATAACAGGGAAAAGGCCCCGACGAGAAGAGTTTGCAATTCGCGGCTGCCACTGCAAAGAGAACGACATCCAGCAGCATCGCTCCAACGTTGAACCCCAGCAAGAAAGCAACCTAGAATTTTTCAAACGCAAGAGGACATAAGAACCCATCCTCATGGTAAAATTGATAGTTCTCACAAGCTTCCCGTGAGGAATAAGACAAAAAAATTTGTAGGGCAAGTGGAAGAGCCCAAAATTGAAAGTTAGGTACACACCAAGAGACCACCTCCTCACATTCGAAGACTTCATGGACACAGGCTACACAAGCAATTCCAAAGGCCCAAATTAGTCCATTTTGGGTGGAAGGAGATGAGTAGTAGGAAAATGCCTTGCACCAGTGGGAGTTATGGTCCTCATTCCCTAAGATGTTAATTTTATATCCAGAGAACATGAGAGTAGTCTCGCAATTGAATAATTATTTGGCTTGAAATATATGTTTGGGAGCATCAAGAGACCATTTCCTTACAGTGAAATACTTTCGCCCAGAACGAACTAATTTGGACCTATGAACTTCCTACTCTCAAGCTGCAAAGCATCTATTGCATTTAGCATCGTTTTCTTTTCTGAAACCCCTTCTTTTGATGTTGTCAGGGACGTCATCGTCAAGTCGGGAAGTGCCCCCCGTTATGGTTGATTTCAATTTGGGCGCATGAGTGGGAACATCATTTGCATTGCCATCATCCATTGTCGTATCATCGTCCATCGGATCATCTTCTCTCGGCTCGAAATTGACCACATCAACCTCTGCACCATCCATCAATGTAGGTGGGCATGTTGTCTAAGTAGGCAGGGTTGCCTTGGAATTATTTGGCTTGAAATATATCTCTCGGTGCACCAAGGGACCATCTCCTTTTTTGCTCCTGGATGGAGGGAGATGAGTAGTAATAATATGACCTAGAGTACTGAAACCTCTGGTCATCCTGCCTGAAGGTGTTTACTGTATCTGGATGGAACCATTGTCAAACCACTGCCATAAGTTAACGAGAATTTCAGTTTTCTCCAGATGATGTTTGAAATGAAAATTCGGAGGGGATAATATAACCCTCCGCAAATCTTGGTTTAATGTGTATCAATGGAAGATCTCCTCGAGCCTTTCATTGATCAATGACAATCTCCATGGTTCATACGTAATGATTTGTTACCATTAAAGCTTACTAATTGCTTATTTAGAAAAAAATGTGAAGGTGGCGGTGACGACGAAGAGCAATTAAGGATTAGAGATTTTGTAAAGGCGCCAACCAGACGACGCGCGAAAGAATTACATGATGCTTGAAATGAATACTTGGAAAGGATAACAAAACTCTCCGTAAATCTTGGTTTAATTCGTATTAATGACAAATCTTCTCCAACCTTTCAGACATTAATGACAATCTTAATGGTTCATGCACGATGATCCATTAGAATTAAAGCTTAATAATTGCATATCTAGAAAGAAGTGTGAAGGTGGCGAGGACGGTGAGTAAGGAATAGGGAAACGGTCAGTGGGACTTGTTTCACTAATATATCGATATTTGCAATAGATATCTCATTACCTAGCACGATATTTTCTGCATGTTTATGGACAAGTTGTGTAAGGACAATTAGTATGAGAGTCTCCTGGAGGCATGGTAAGTTGTTAGCATTAAACCTCAATTATTGCATACTTGGAAAGACGTGCGAAGGTGGCGGGCACAAGAAACAACGATTAGGAATTGGAGATTTCGTGAACCTGACAACCTGACGATCTGCAAAAGAGATTCCAAGAAATGACCAAGTATGGAAAGCGGATGCACGGGCTTCAAAATGGGGTGACAATAGTTCCCCAGGAGACGTGAGGACCCGAAGGTCAAATTGCAGGTCTCAGAAATTTTGAGTGCAAACTGTGTATCACGAAAGAGGGTATGATGTGGGAGTTTGATAGTAAATTTGTATATCGGGCAGGTTCGGGTGTTGTTTGCAGGTCATAGAACAATGGAAGTGCAATCTAGAGCCCGCCTGCCCGAGAATCCGCAATCTGAAAAGTGGCTAGGTATGGAATGGGAAGTGGTAGGTCAGAGTCACGATATAAAAGCACAAGTGCAAATGTGAACCCGTGAGTCCGCCAACCTGCTAAGTTAGACATTTTCAGAAAAATGACTAAGTAACCAGAAAGAGAAAGTAGAGGGGAAAAAGAAACGGGAATTTGGTTATAGAAGATGGAAAAGAAGGGCTAATATATTCAAATCTATAATAGATATTCCATTTCTTGGAAATATCTTTTATGTATGTTTCTGGAGAAGTTGTATACTTATTGCATATACCTGGAAAGAAGTCTGAAGGTGGCGGGCATAAGAAACAACAACCAGAAATTGGAAATTTCCTGAACCCGCCAACCCGACAATCCGCGAAAGAGATTCCAAGAAATGGCTAAGTGTGGAAAGTGGTCGGACGGGCTTCAAAATAGGGTGACAAGGGTTCCTGAGGAGACGTGAGGCCCCGATGATCAAATTGTATGTATCGGAACATTTCAGTGCAAAATGTGTAACACGGAAGAGGGGATGATGTGGGAGTCCGTAAGTAAATTTGCATATTGCAGAAGTCGGAGTCTTGTTTGCAGGTCATGGAACAATGGAAGTGCAATTTAAAGACCGCCTGGGCGGGAACCCGTGATCGAAAAATTCGTTAGGTATGGAAAGGGGAAGCGTTCGGTCGGAATTGTGATATAAAAGCATGAATAAAAATGTGAACCCGTGAATCCACCAACCCGTGCAGCAAGACATTTTCGGAAAAAACAACTAAGTAACCAGAAAGAGAAACTACAAGGGAAAAAGAAAGGGGAATTTGGTTAAGTATAGAAGAGGGAAAAGAAGGGGATAAAAGAGTGGGAAAATAGAAAAGTGGAGGGAAATTTCCATAAGCGGGAATTGGTCTCAAACAAGCCCATTGTTGCAAAAACATCATTTTCTAGTCCAATATTTTATCCACCTACTCATTTTCTATTGTGTTTGTACCATTAAAAAGGGTGTGATCAAATGCTTTGTTCAAGATTAGTTTTTATTGCAACTTGTGGGAGTAATTGTGTTCTTGATACATTCTTCCATGACTTTGACATATTAACTTAAGTATTAAACTTATTGCATGATGGATTGTTAGCATTAAATCTTAATAATTACATGTCTAGAAACAACACTAACGATCTTGAATTTTAATATTGTATTTGATTTCATAGTCCCATTTGACTACAACCACCATAAATCATTTTTTTTCATTCGCGAACAAGAAATTTGGTAATTTCATTAATAAAGTAAAAAGTGCTCAAATAGAGGCCAACGGATGGACAACTAATAAAATGTTCCCTTTCGGGGTAAAGGAATCAAGGAAGCGAAAGGGAAATAAGAAATCGTTTTCTTAGCAAGGATGAGATGAAAACAAAATTTCTAGGGTGGGGCCCCGACCACCGCATCGTGATTTGGTCTTGCTATGTTCTATCTGCATTATGAATAGAATTGAATGTTGGTTTGAAACTGTCTAAAATTCATTTTTGTTTCCATAAAATCCTGATGGGATCGACACAATGCATTGTCATATAAATGTTAAATTCTCCATATTAGATCAAATTACTTGAGCCAATACAATATTCAAGAACTACGAGACTATCGAACCATGCTAATGAGAAGAGGTGTTAAATTTAGCAAAGAAGCAGCAACCAAGATTCCAAGGCAAATTTTTGAATAGTAAGTCCATTAAAAAAAATAATGGGAATTGTATATCTATCCATAGCAATTGGATTGAGTTCTTTGCACGAAAACATTGAACATATTTGTCATAAACAAAGGTACAGGATCTACAAAAAAAAAAATAGAAACATGCATACAATTTTGTGTTGTTCCTCTAGTGGGACAAAATGCAGGAGCCATCGAGATGTTCTTCAACATGCATACAAAACTCATTACCATGCTTATGTTTTAGGAAATCCTTTCATTCTTCTCCTCGGAAGGTCAATGTTCGCTACCACAATCTCAATATCTTGCAGAAGACTTGAGGCGACAAAGAAACAAGAGAGTGGTTCCGCAGTGGAATAATTCCTTGGCTTGAAGCAGGTGAACAACACTCCTACTCCTGAAGCTAGTGACCTGGAGACATTTGAAGGCACCACTCAATTGTACAAGTACCAGGGAAAAGGCCCCGACGAGAAGAGTTTCCAATTCGCGGCTGCCACTGCGAAGAGAACGGCATCCAGCAGCATCGCTCCAACGTTGAACCCCAACAAGAAAGCAACCTAGAATTTTTCAAACGCGGGACATAAGAACCCATCCTCACGGTAAAATTGATAGTTCTCACAAGATTCCCATGAGGAATAAGATGAAAAACTTTGTAGGGCAAGTGGAAGAGCCCGAAATTGAAAGTTAGGACACACCAAGAGACAACCTCCTCACAGTCGAAGACTTCATGGACACAGGCTACACAAGCAATTCCAAAGGCCCAAATTAGTCCATTTTGGGTGGAAGGAGATGAGTAGTAGGAATATACCTTGCACCAGTGGGAGTTATGGTCCTCATTCCCTAAGATGTTAATTGTATATCCAGAGAACAAGAGACTAGTCTCGCAATTGAATAATTATTTGGCTTGAAATATATGTTTGGGAGCATCAAGAGACCATTTCCTTACAGTGAAATACTTTTGCCCAGAATGAACTAATTTAGACCTATGAACTTCCTACTCTCAAGCTGCAAAGCATCTATTGCATTTAGCATCGGTTTCTTTTCTGAAACCCCTTCTTTCGATCTTGTCAGGGCCGCCATCGTCAAGCCGGGAAGTGCCCCCCATTATGGTTGATTTCAATTTGGGCGCATGAGTGGGAACATCGTCTGCATTGCCATCATCCATTGTCGTATCATCGTCCATCGGATCATCTTCTCTGGGCTCGAAATTGACCACATCAACCTCTGCACCAGCCATCAATGCAGGCAGACATATTGTCTAAGCAGGCAGGGTTGCCTTGGAATTATTTGGCTTGAAATATATCTCTTGGTGCACCAAGGGACCATCTCCTTTTTTGCTCCTGGATGGAGGGAGATGAGTAGTAATAATATGCCCTAGAGTACTGGAACCTCTGTTCATCATGCCTAAAGGTGTTTACTGTATCTGGATGGAACCATTGTCAAACTACTGCCATAAGTTAACAAGAATTTCAGTTTTCTCCAGATGATGTTTGAAATGAAAATTCGGAGGGGATAATATAACCCTCCAGAAATCTTGGTTTAATGTGTATCAATAGAAGATCTCCTCAAGCCTTTCACTGATCAATGACAATCTCCATGGTTCGTACGTAATGAGTTGTTACCATTAAAGCTTACTAATTGCTTATTTAGAAAAAAATGTGAAGGTGGCAGTGACGACGAAGAGCGATTAAGGATTAGGGATTTTGTAAAGGCGCCAACCAGACGACGCGCGAAAGAATTACATGATGCTTGAAATGAATAGTTGGAAAGGATAACAAAACTCTCTATAAATCTTGGTTTAATTCGTATTAATGACAAATCTTCTCCAACCTTTCAGACATTAATGACAATCTTAATGGTTCATGCACGATGAGCCATTAGCATTAAAGCTTAATAATTGCATATCTAGAAAGAAGTGTGAAGGTGGCGAGGATGGCGAAGAGAGATTAGGCATTGCACATTTCATCCACCCGCCAACCCACGAAAGAGATTCCAAGAAATGGCCAAGTATGGAAAGCAATCGGGCGGGCTTCAAAATAGGGTCACAACTTATACTCAGGAGACGTGAGGGGTCAATGGTTGAATTGTATGTCTCTGAACTTTTGATAGTAGAATGTGTAACATGAAACAGGGCACAATGACGGATTTTGGCGGTCAATTTGTATATCGCAGAATTTTGAGTGTTGTTTGTAGGTAGCAAATCAATGGAAGCGCAATGTCGAGAAAGCCTGGCCATGAACCGACGATGGTAATAGTGGCCAAGTATGTAATGGGTAAGCAGTTGATCAGACTCGTGATATAAAAGAATGAGACATACTCAGAACAGGGAATATTGATGGGCTTGAAAACAGGGCCACAAGTTCTACTCAGGAGACGTGAGGGCCCGATGGTCAAATTGTATGTATCCAACCTTTTGATTGAAAAATGTGTAACACGGAACAGGGGACAATGATGGAATTTGACAGTCAATTTGTATATTGCAGAACTTCGGGTGTTGTATATAAAAGCATAAGACATTCGTAAAAATTACACATTCAGAAAAATGACTAAGTAACCAGAAAGGGAAAGCAAACGAGAAAAAAGAAAGGGGAATTTGGTTGCCAATTTGTAGATCGGGTAAGTTCGGGTGTTGTTTGCAGGCGACAGAACAATGGAAACGCAATGTTCAGCCTGCCTACTCGGGAACCCGCGATCCAAAAAGTTTGTTGAATATGAAACGGGAAAGCGGTCGGTCAAAATCTCGATATAAAAGTATCAGTGGAAATATGAAGACGTGAATCCGCTAAACCCCGCACCTAGACATTTTATGAAAAGCGACTAAGTAACCAGAAAGGGAAAGCAGAGGGAAAAAAGAAAGAGGATAGCAATTTTTGGAAACGGGAATTGGTGTAAGAAATCCCCATTGATGGTCTTAATAGTAACTATGAGGTGCATTAAAGAGGTAACATGATCTTCAATCAAGGAATAGATAAAGCGAACCATGCTTATAGTTTCTAGGATGTGTTTGTATAAGAGAAGCATCGAAAAGCCACAAGAAAATCAATTTCGGGATGGTTAAGTAAAATTATTGTACTGTCAACTTTATCGTAAGTATAACAACGACGAATTTGAATTTTAATGTTATGCGGTTGATATGATAGTTCCATTGGACTTCACATAGTATATATCCTTTTATTTCAAAATAATCTTTTTTTTTTCATTTGGACACCCCAACAAATATGCAAAATTCTCACTCGGAGATGCAAGAAAACATCAAAATAACAACAACGATTTAATTTGTAATTAAATTCTCATTGTTTTTTTAAGTGCACAAAAAGAGACAAAATCTCAGGAAAGAAAATTTTACAGCCATAGAAGTAAACTCAGAAGAACTTGAGTTCGACGAACATTCATTTGGATATTGAAGAAAAAGTACATACACACATAATATTTTTTCATTTCCTGCCAAAGCTTGATATGAATTTTTTATTTTTTATTTTTTTCAACTGATATGCAATATTGCATTGTCCTCATTTAAGGTAAATTTGCTATGTATCCGAAAGTCGCATAGCATGTAGACATTGTTTGCCTTTTTCTGTAGGTATATTACTTCATATGGAAATTATGCTAACCCAAGAAGCACATGTAGGTTATGGAGTCTGATTATCTTCCTGACTCAAAGGTCTTGTGTTTTTCATGCGGGGGAGTGCAGAATATTTCTAATGAAGAGATTATTTAACATGAATATGTCAGAAGGTGGGTCTGTTGCATATTATTAAATGAATTTAATACGGTTACTAGTCAACTGCGTTCCGTAAAAGTGGACTTTGATGATGAGGTTAGGGCTCTTCTAATATTTTTCTCATTGCCATAAATCTGGAACGGCTTGGTCATGGTTGTAAGTAACTCTGTCTCTGGTTCAAATACTTTAAAATTTGATGATGTTGTTGGTGTTATCCTTAGTGAGGAAATGCGACGGAAAAGCACAGGTGAGACATCAGGGAATGCATTGAACATGGAGAACAGGGGAAGACAAAAGGATAGAGGAAAGGGCTCAAGGAACCGTGGGAATTCTAGGAAGGGTAGATCCAAATCCAGACTTTGAAAGATAGAGTGTTGGAATTGTGGGAATAAAGGGCATCTGAAGAAAGACTGCAGAGCTCCAAAGAAACAAAGAGATGAACAACATGAGAGAAATCAGGAAACAAATGTAACAGGTGATGTGTTACAAGATGCTTTGATTCTTTCTGTAGATAATATTTATGAGTCTTGGGTAGTAGATTCAGGGGCTTCATTTCATGCCACACCCCATAGGAAACATTTTCTACATTATGTTCAAGGTGATTTTAGACAGGTTCATTTGGGTGATGATGCACCATGCAAAATTGTTGGAATGGGAAAGGTAAAAATAAAGCAATGCAATGGAAACCAATGGTTGTTGAAAGAGGTAAGACATGTTCCCGATTTAAGGAAAAATCTAATTTCAACAGGGCAGTTGGCAAGTGAAGGTTGTATATCCATATTTACATATAAGACATGGAAGGTCATCAAAGGATCATTGGTGATAGAAAAAGGAGAGAAGGTAGCTTCTACGGGAATGGATACAGAACTGTGGCATCATAGGCTGGGACACTTGAGTGAGAAGGGTATGCAGATACTTCACAAAATAAATTTGTTGCCAGATCTTAAACAAATTGATTTGGACTTCTGTGAGCATTGTGTTTATGGAAAACAAAAGAGAGTCGGATTTCTCAGAGTTAGAAAAGAAAAGAAGAATGAAAGGTTAGAGCTTGTGCATACAGATGTATGGGGACCAGCTCA
>ML799420.1:64298-87395 GCA_009831015.1 Picea engelmannii
TCCTCAAGTTATACAACTTCTTTCTCAGGAATAGTTTATTTACCAGGGACTTAGACTAATACAACTTCCCCAACTTTTCCCATAAATCCTTGGCTGTAGCTTCCTCTGACACATTCAGTAATACTGAATCGGAGAGACACAGTTGAATTGTGCTCTTTGCCTTCTGATCCGTCTTTTTCCAGTCATCTGCAGAAGTTCCTGTAGTTGTCGTACCTGGATCTACCGCGATCCATTGATCTCTGTCCACCAAAAGATCTTCCATCTTGAGCTTCCACAACTCAAAGCTTTTCCCATTAAACTTCTCAATCTCCATCTTCGAATTGCTTGCCATTTCTTTTCACCTGAAAAACAATATCGCAGATCTCCCACTGTAACAAGGCTTATCACAGTCCCGAGCCAAACCCTTGACGACAAAGGCATCCCCCTGAAGCCAATAAAGCTCTGATACCAAATGTAAATTCTAACCTTGTACAATACCTACTGAAAACTGATATTCATAAAAGAATAGAAAAGATACAATGGAAAATACAAACATTACACAGAGATTTTTCACCTAGAAACCCAAACCGGGAAAACCAGCATATATTATATCCATGCATTGTGTTACATTGTTTACAATACAATATACATATAGGAGCCAGCGGCATCCAAAACCCTAACCCAATGACCTGGATTAGTCCAAAACCCTAATTCCTTAACTGGAAATAGAAAACCATCGGCAAAAAAACTATGTGCTGAAAAACCATCTAAATATCATGTGGTCCCGGAAATATGTCGTCCCGGTGCGAAAAAAAAATTCGGGGGCGTTGCCGCCGAACCCCCACGCGGGGGGCTCCGCCCCCCTCTAACCCCCTTGCGCGCCCGGCACAGATGCTCAGACACTACTACTCGTGCAAAGAATATAACACATACCCAACACGGTCCACACACATCTTACCTATCAACATTTTTTTTCTCCAGGCTTCCTCCACCGTCTTGTGGTAGAGGGTTGTTCTGGGTTGTGTGGCTCCTGGGTCCCTTATCCCCCTCGCTTACTGAGTTAGTTTTGTTCAGGATTTTCCCCTGTGAGTGTTGTTGATTTCTCACTCCCATATTTTGATGAGCGTCTTTCCCTTTGTATCAACCTGCATGAGGAAGGTACTATTTGCTTCCTTGGTCGCTTGTTCGATTATTTTCAGCCTTCGGGCGCTTGGTGGAGGTTCTGTTCCCTGGGGGCCTCTCTTGTTGTTGGTTTTCTTCATGCATACCATCTTCCCTTGCATATGGTAGTTTTTACATTGGGTTTTTCTCCTGTTCTGCTTCACCTCTTTCTGGTATGTAAGGTGGCCCCTGTAATTGCTTTGCTCTGGTCTGTTTCTCTTTCTGTTATGCCTTTTTTTATGGAGCCAGCCCGGTTGCGGTCCCATCCTTGCAATCATGGCCTGCTCATCAAGGTGGACCTTCTGGTCCATGTCCTCTGTTCCAGAGCGTGTGCACTTGATGGCCTTGTCGTAATCCCTATGCCAATGCTTTGCCTTGTACATTGTACGCCAGTCATTTCCCCGCCCCGTAATGGTACTTGGGTGAGGTGTACCCAGACTTGACCCTGGAAAACCTTTTCATCCTTCACCCTAAGCCGCATGTTGGTTATCTGTTATGCTTTCCCACAAGTCACCCCTGTACTTCTTTCTATTGACAAGACCGTGGTGTCATACCTTCGCCTGATGTGTGATCTATACCTGCATTTGTAACCTTGTTTGATTGGTGGGCTATCGGATTCTATCTGGAACCTATGTTCCCTTCAATTCCTTTTGCGCCTCCATTCTTGAAGTGATCTTCCATACTAAAACTGTTGTCGAAGTCTTTTGTCGTAAGTTGGGTGCAATCTATTCGGAATCGACCTTCCAGGATGTTGCTCCAGATTGTGTCCAGTTCTGGACCTTCGCTATCCACCCCCTCATTTGCTATTATGTCTGTTGGTCCATTTTCTAACCTCTGAACCCAGCGCAACTCCACAGTGATCCCTGTTCGCAAGTTCTCTTGGATTTTTTGCAGTAGGTGTGTCAATCACCAGTGTCTCTGGATTTTTCTCATTCTAGTGTCGTTTTGGAGTTTTCTTATTGTGTTGATCACCAGCGTGAAATCTCCTTCCACTATGGCATTTGTCATCCCCTCCCGACTTAGAATCTCCAAGCCAGTCTCCAAGGCTTCGAATTCCGCAGTGTTGTTGGTTGAGTTTCCCATACTCCCAACGTACAGTCAGATGATGTTTCCTTTACTGTCCCTGATTACTCCTCCCAAACTTTTTCACCCTGGGTTGCCTTTCTCTGCCCCGTCAAAATTCAACTTGAGGGAGCCTGAAGGTGGTGGCTTCTAGTTGCGCTCACCTACTTGGAGTTGTGGTGAACGTCTGAACTAATTGGGCTTGTGGTCGTTGTTCAGGTGGAAGGCCTCTAGGACTCAGGAATCTTGGTCAGTGGGTTTCACTCTACCTACCTGGCAGTTGCAGCTCTGTACCGTATCTCGTGTCATGGAGATTATTGTTTCCTTGATCTTCCCTTTGGGCCATCTTTGGTTTCTGAAAATGCATCGGTTCCTTTCCTTCCATATCGACCATATGATCATTCCTGGGGTGAGTATCCAACAGAGTTTCACCTCTTCTTGTTCGTTGTAGTTCTCTTTCCAGAGATTGATGGTTGAAGCAATGTTACCTCGAATCATGTTGGACTTGCGGAAGATACTTGTCTCCCAGTCCCAGAGATTTCTAGTGTAAGCGCATTCATCAAGGAGATGGTTCATTGTTTCTTCCTGGGCTTGACAAAGACAACATCTTGATGGACCTATGAATCCCCTTTTCCTTAGGTTTTCCCAAGTTAGAATGTGGTTGTGAAGTATTAACCATTGGAAAATTTTTATCTTTGGCCATTGGGGGATGTTCCATATCTTATCTCAATGTTGTGTTGGGTCTTCTTGGTCCAGGTCCGCCATATAGTGTCGGACTTCTTTCAGGTTGAATTCCCCACCATCTTTTTGTCCCCATATTAGCTGGTCCTCTCCTTCCGTGACTGTTATTTTACGTCTTTCCAGTTCCTCGTCCACCTCTTTTACTGTTGTTGCAGGTGGATCATTGTTCTGCAGAGTGATCTTGTCCCGGATTCTCCATTTGTTGCGGTTTGTTTCCTATTTCTTATTGGAGTACCTCTCTGTCTAGGTTCTCCATTATTTATTCCTGTTGCGAAGCGTCCTCCCAAAATTTGGTTGTTTTTCCATCCCTGATTTCCCAGAAGTTGTGTGTCTGAATCCAGGCTTTGTTGCGCCAAGCTAGGTTCCAAATGGTTGAACCTTCCCTAGTTCCTCTGAAGCGGATTTGGTCCTGGTAGCGAATGTTTAGGGCATACTTTGCCTTCCATTGGTTTACCCAAGGTGTAGTAGTTTCTTTGACCCAGCGCCACCAGAGTTTCACCCCATAGGTGTTATTGGTCACTTGTGGGTCCTGTAGCCCCAGGACTCCTTGTATTTTTGGCTTGCAGACTTTCTCCCAAGCCACAAGGGCCCATTTTTTCTTTGTTTATGCGCCTTGCCATGGGAATTCCCTTTGGATGGCTCTTATTTTTTGTAGTATCCTCTATGGAGTTGCGAAGACAAACATCATAAAGGTTGGTATTGCTTGTAAAACAGACTTGATTAGGATCAGTCTTCCAGCTAGATTGAGGGATCTATACGTCCAATTTTTTACCCGCTCCTATAAATTGTTTATTACCCCTTCTCAAGTTTGCATTTTCTACACTTTGTTTGTCAGTGGAAACCCCAAGTACTTGGTTGGGAGTGTCTTTCATTCAAATCCCAGAATGTTGGTCAAATTCCTTTGGATAACTGGGTTGGTATTGAAGAAGAAGATCATCGACTTGGAATGGTTGATCTCAACACCCGAGGCTTCCCCAAAATCTTCTAGGATTCACTTGTAGGCTTTAGCTTCCTTGACCATGGGTATGCCATGGAGTAAGGTATCATCCACAAACTATTGGTGTGTTGAAGTAGGGAAATTTTCGAAGGGTTTGAGACCTGTTATTTCCCCTGTTGCGGTTACGCTCTTTATGCTCTGGCTGAGGCCTTCCATCATCAGAACAAACAGAAAGGGGGACCGTGGGTCTCCTCATCTGATACCTCTCGTGGGCCAGAAAGGTTTGGCAGGGGCTCCATTGATTAGTAGCGAGTAGCTTGTTGTGGATACGAGACTGACAATCCAACTAATCCAATGTTGGGTGAAACCAAAGGCTTCCAAGGTCTTAACCATATAGTGTCAGCTAATTTTTTCATAAGCTTTTGCTAGGTCCATTTGTATTATCATTCCCCCTATCTTCTGAAGCTTCAAGGTGTGAATGATCTCATGGGCCTCGATGATGTTGTCCATTATTTGTCTTCCTTCCACAAAGCCTACTTGTTCTTGTGAGACCGGTGTAGGTAGGAGGGGTTTCAATCTATTTGCTATGACTTTGTAGATTATCTTGTAAACCACATTGCATAACGCTATAGGTCTGTACCAGTCAGGGGTTTTGGCTTCATTTTCTTTGGGGATTAGTGTGATCATTGTGGCATTTAGTGCTTTGAGGATTGAGGTTGGCCTTCTAGAGTCTTCTACTACCTTATAAACATCACGTTTGACGATATAAACATCACGTTTGATGATTTCCCAGCAAGCTTTGAAGAATTCCACTGTGAAGCCATCTGGACCTGGGGCTTTCCCATTGGGCATTTCGTGGAGCACCTGGTCAACTTCTTGTGTGGTAATAGGTTTGTTTAGGAAGATGTTTTGTTCCTCTGTGACCAGGCGTGGAATATGTTGGGTTATCCTTTGAATGTCCTATGTTGTGTCTTGGTTGGGTTCTTGGGCTATCCCGTGGAAGTGTTTAACCAAAACGGTTTCAATGTCCTGATGTGATTCACGCTCGATTCCATCCTGGTGCTTGATCTTCAGGATTTTGTTGTGGGATCTTCTAGCCATGGTTGTTCTATGGAAAAACTTGGTGTTCTGTTCTCCTTCCTTTAGCCATCAGATACGGGACTTTTGACGCCAGAGTGTTTCTTCCTGCTGGTATCGCTCCTCCCAATCTTGGGTCATCTGGATCTCTTCCTTTTTCTGGTCCTTCATATAGCCTTTCAGCATGCAGGTTTCTTGGAGTTTTTTCATTTTTCCTTCTAAGTTGTTTTTCTCTTGGTTTATATTCCCAAACATATCCCTGTTCCACTCTTTGAGCTTATTTTTTATGTACTTAAGTTTCTTATAAATTTTGAACATCCTGGTCCCTTTCTCCAGTTGCTCCTCCGGCCACCACTGTTTGATTCTTTCCTTGAAAGTCGGGTGTTCAATCCATAATTTCTCAAATCTGAAGGGTCTGTTCTTTGGTGTTGTTTGGAAACATGCTTCCAGTTGCATAGACCAATGATCAAATCCCCCCCAGGGAAGGATGTTGCAATATAAGGTTATCCCCTGCATAATGATTGACTCTGATATAAGGAATCTATTGAGTCTTGTTGCTACCTGAAACTGGTTCATCCGTTTATTGTTCCAGGTGAACTGGCCATTCTTACTTTTAAGATCTACCATCTCTGCAAGTGAGGTGATGATGTTGAAGTCCCCTGCCAGGATCTAGTCGAGGTTAGTGGATCAGGATTTTATATCTTCTAGGTCTCAGATCATTCCTCTCTTTTCCTCTGACCCTTGGGGCCCATACACATTAGTGCAGAGAATCTCCTATGTGTTTCCAATGATTTGCATGCATATCATTAGGGTGTGCTTGGTTGCTTCGGCTGCTATTAGATTTAGAATTTGTGGGTTCCACAAAGTGAGAATGTCGCCTGCCATTTGGTGGTCTTCAATGGCTACCATCTTGTACTTGCGCCAATGTTGTTTACTGATTGCCTCCATTCTATCTATAGTGCATTTTGTCTCTTGAATGAAACAGAGATCTGGTTGTTCCTACTTTAGTTTAGTCCTAAGGATTCTTTGTTTTCTTGGGTTGTTTAGGCCTCTTATATTCCAAGTTATGACCTTCATTTAAACATGTGGGGGGGAGTTGGGAAAGAGTTTCTTGATCTTAACCAAATTTATCAGTAGTGCTCCCAACTCTTGTAGGGATACATTGTTTGATTTCCTACCTTTTTTCATCCTCGTCTGCTTGGGTGATAGTTGTGGTTGTCCCTCACCGGCTTTGACTCCTAGGTGTCCTATCTCCCCGTGTGTGCATTTTTGTCCTCTGGCTTTGGCTTCCTCCCGTAGGAGAAACAGGTATTGGATGCGATCAAGTTGCTCTGTTGGTACATTTTCGACTCCCTTCCTTTTCCATTGCTCCAATATGTTCGGAAGGTCTATCCCTTCTCTTTCCACCAGGTCCCTGAGATCAGGGTCTTTTGTGCCTACTTCGCTCTGGGTCATCTCTGCATCTCCCTCTACATCTTGCATGGCGGTGTTGTCGTATTTTATTTCTCCCTCCATCAGGGTTGCACAACTCCCCTGTGTCGTCTTGTTACTCGTTCAGTCGATAGGCTCTTTTGTTGCTTGTTCTTTGACCTCTTGAGATTTTACTGAGTCACTTTCATCTTCTGCCCCTTTATTTGTTTGGTCCCTTTCATCCAAGTTTTTTTGGGTCTCCTGGTTATTTCCTGTTAAGGTTTTATTCTGTTTGTTATGTTCTCTGTTTCTGGGGTTCGGTGTTATAAACCCTTCATCATCCTACTGTGTTTTGGGGTTTGTCACTTCCTGCTTTTTATTAAGAGGGAATTCTCTAATCAGGTGGTTGTGTTCATGGCATCTTCTACATCTAAAGGGGATTTTTTCATAATCTATGTTTTGGATCCATTCCTCATCCCTGAATTCCAGACTTATGGCTTCTGGGAGTGCTCCAGAAACGTCCATCTCTATGCAGATTCTTTCGTACGATGTGTATCTTCCTTTTAGGGTGGCTTCTGAAGTCTTCACATATTTCCCTAGTTTGTTTCCTATTGCTTCAAAAGTGGAGGGAAACTAGTAATCTAAGGGTAATGAATAGAATCTCAGCCAGACCGGTACCTTTTTGAATGTCTCTTTTTCCAGGGAGAAATTTTCTTTCCAGGGTTGCATGTACAGTCTAGCTAAGGCGTGGAAGTATGGACCTCCCTTGAAGACTCTATCCCTATCCTCCAGATTCATGAAGACTGTTGTGAAGAAACCTTTCGAGCCTAGATGGAGCTCCACTTCTCCATTTGGCTTCTAGTGATATTTGATCCAGTTGTGCAAAGTTCTCCCTGTGGGCCATAACCCCATGAACTTGCATATGAGTGCATGCGTCTTCATATGGTCCCTGTAGAGTTGTGTTTGTGGGTCCTCCAGTATCACCTTGGGTATCATTGTTGTTTTGGGCTTACACGGGTTGCGCCCTTCTGTCTCGTTGGCCTTCGCGATCTCTTGTGCCTCACTCTGAGTTTCCTTAGCTTCTTCTCTCGTGCTCTTGTTTTAATGCTGGTTTCTTTCTTGTCATTTCCCTGGGTCTGATCCCGAGGTTCCTGTCGTTGGTGCCTTGAAAATTATGCCTCTTGGCCCTTTCCCTCTGTCCACCACTACCTTTTTGTATGAGGAGGTCCCCTTGCCCCCCCCTTTGGTGCTCATGTTGCTCTATGTTGTGACCACGACTGTCAAACCCTAGATCTAATTTGGTATGTAAACATTTCGATACAAATATAAATAATAAAAAAGGACATATTAATATGAAGTCAACGAATTATCGATCACTATAGTCCCTCTACGCCTTCGGCAGACACTAATAATAATAAAAACATTAAAAAACAACGTCGAAGCTCAGAACTTTTGGTATGTAAACATTTCAGTAAAAATGTAATAATAAAAATTTAAAAAGAGCGTCTAAGATCAAAACTTTGGATATCTAAACATTTACAACATTGGGAACAACGAAGCTGGCAATAAGACCTCCAATATATTCTCCAATGAGACGATGACATATAAGGTTTTTTTTATTATATAAAAATTAATGTGTTTACTTCTATAGTACGAACAATACAGATGATGCGAAAATTTATAGTCAATGTGAAAATTTATCGATGATGCTATAATCCCTCTACGCCTTCGACAGGCACTAATATTAATAAAAACATTAAAAAATGGGGTTGATGCTCAGAACTTTTGGTATGTAAACATTTCAGTAAAAATGTAATAAAAATTAAAAAAGAGCGTCTAAGCTCAAAACTTTGGATATCTAAACATTTACAACATTGGGAACAATGAAGATGTCAATAAGACCTCCAATATATTCTCCAATGAGACGAACAATACAAATGATGCGAAAATTTATAATCAAATGACATATTAATATGAAGTCAACGAATTATCGATCGCTATAGTCCCTCTACGCCTTCGACAGGGACTAATAAGAACTCAAAACCATATACTTCTATTAATATAGATTATTAACTAAAACATCAAACAAAAACATTTAACAAAATATCCATTTAGAAATTATTATTCCTATTCGAGAGGATGGCCTCTTAAAGAGTTTAGAAGGTTTTCTAATGGTAAGAAAATAAAAAAAGGGGGCTATAATTTTGCACTTCTAATAAATGACTTCAGAGTTGAAGTAAAGAAATTGGGGATGTTGCTACTAGCACAACACTCACAGAGACATCAAATGAGGCCCAATAATATCTATAAAGAGAGTGAGCCTGAGAACTTAACATGTGACCTCTTGCTTGTAATTCAGAACACTCAATCACTCGAACTAACCCACTAAACTAATTTTTTTAATATAAATTAAGCAAATAATCTTAATATTTTTAAATGATACACTATTATATAAATATTGTTTAAATATAATACTAAAAATAAATTTATTTTTTAAAATTTATTTAAATAAATAAATAAAGCAAGCATAAATTACTCAAATTATAGAGCAAACACAAGTGATATGAATACTAAATGTTATCTCTATCTTATATTGAAGGCGTAAAAGTAACTATAAAAAAAAAATTCTATGATGAAGAATAAAAGTTAATTTTTTTATTTAAAAACTTTGTTATTTAAATATATATTTTTTATTAAACAAATTCAATTTTAATTTTGATTTATTATTTAATATGTATTTTAATTAAGAAAATACTATATCATATATAACAAATTTTGATTTATTAATTAATATATATTTTAATTAAGAAAGGAATATATATATATATATATATAACTTTAGTTAATGTTTATAATTGTTTTTTAATTAACAAATTAAATTAAAAATATATTTAAAAAAAAAAAATCTCCATCATAAAATTATGATGAAAGAAACAAAAATAACAATTCTTAAAATACATTCGGGAGGGTTTGGTGTGTCACTATAAAATCACTTTCTCGTTTTTTATCTAAATAAATATAAAATTTTAAAAATAATATATAAAATATAAAAACTTATAAAATGTAGGAGGTAAATCTTGGTACGGTTTAGTCTGTCATTATAAAATCATTTTTTCTCGGTAAATCTTGGTAGGGTTTGGTCTGTTATTATAAAATATTTTTCTCTTTTTATCTAAATAAATATAAAATTTTAAAAATTAATATATAAAATATTTAAATTTATAAAAAAGAAAATGGTAAATTTTGTTAAATTATATTATTTAAAGAACGATGAAAAACATTGTAAAAATACAATGATTAGGATGATGTTAGTTATCTTTAAGAAGAGATACATCTAATATTTTCATTTGCACAAATTTCATAATAAAAAGTTGAAATTACATTTTATCATAATGTTCAAAATTTTAAGAGAAAAAGCTAACTATAATAATTGATGTGATGAAAAGAAGGCAAATTATTGAAATATCATCTTGAGATTATAATTTTTACATATGAACTCTATTTTGAACATTTTTTGGATGATTAGAAAGATTATTTTGAACTCTCAAAGTTTAGCAAGTCAAATCCTCTTAAAAAAAACATGTCCAGTAAAATCGTCAAAAACAAATACTTTTTGGACCACTAATACATATAGTACTCTAATATTAACTTTTCAAATATGACAATTCAAATCCTCAAAAAACATATCCAATATTATCAACAAAACCTTAAAAAAAAATTCAAAAAATATGTTGAAAATTTAAAGCTTATAAAAAAAAATATTCAAAACCATTTATAACATTTCCCTCATATTCCAACTCTCGTGTGAAAGAAGCGCATCTCTTTCACTTTCTTTGTAGACTTAGAATACACCTTCTCTATACATTGTTTACTTTTTCAATGAAAAGGGAAACAATGAAATATCTATATTATTTAGTAAGTGCAACGTCAACGTTACAATAATGGTGGGGTCACATTTATTTGTGTAATAAGCAAGTTGTATGGCGTTATGATTATTTATCCACAAGTCCTTTACACCTTTCATACATTTATTTGTGTAATAAGCAAGTTGTATAACAATATGTTTATTTATCCACCAAGTATGCACCCACAAACAATGCACCGAATATTTTTTTATGAAGTAGCTTTGACATATATGTTGAACTCTTTGTCAAACTTAAACTAGTATGGTGGATTGGCCATTAAAATCTAGATTTTCATTCAAAAATAACTTTCATTTCAACAATCCCCCTTCCCCCTTCATCAGTCAATTTAACTTGATATCCCCCTTCCCCCTTCATCAATCAATTTAACTTTATGTTTAGTCTGGCTAAAGTAGTGTCACCGCCATATTGTTGACTCAAAAAGGTTTTAGTGTTAGTTTTTTTTAATAAATGTAATCTACAATGTTGATTGGCACTAAAATCTAGATTCTCATTGAAAATAATAGTTCCACGGGAGATGTGAGGACTCGATGGTCAAATTGTAGGTTTCGGAACTTTTGAGTGCAAACTGTGTAACACGGAAGATGGTATGATGTGAGAGTCTAGTTGTAAATTTGTATATTGCAGAAGTCAGGTGTTGTTTGCAGGTCATAGAATAATGGAAGTGCAATCTAGAGGTTGCCTACCCGGGAATCCACAATCAGAGAAGTGGCTAGGTATGGAATGGGGAAGCGGTCAGTCGAAGTCGCAATATAAAAGCACGAGTGCAAATGTGAACCCATGAGTCCGCCAACCCACGCAGCTAGACATTTTCGGAAAAACGACTAAGTAACGAGAAAGAGAAAGTAGAGGGGAAAGAGAAACTGGAATTTGGTTAAGTATAGAAGAGGGAAAAGAAGGGCTAATATATTCAAATCTGTAATAGATATCCTATTTCCTGGAAAGATCTTTTCTGCATGTTTATGGAGAAGTTGTATACTTATTGCATATACTTGGAAATAAGTGTGAAGGTGGCAGACAGAGGAAACAATGACTAGGAATAGGAAATTGCCTGAAGCCACCAACCCGAAGATGCGCGAAAGAGATTCCAAGAAATGGCCAAGTGTCGAAAGCAATCGGGCGAGCTTCAAAATAGGGTGACAAGGGTTCCTGAGGAGACGTGAGGCCCCGACGATCAAATTTTATGTATCGAAACTTTTGAGTGAAAAATGTGTAACACAGAAGAGGGGATGATGTGGGAGTCTGGAAGTCAATTTGTATATCGCGAAAGCCGGGGTCTTGTTTGTAGGTCAAGGAACACTGGAAGTGCAGTCCGCCTGTACAGGAACCCGCAAGCGAAAAATTCGATGAGTATGGAATAGGGAAACGGTCAATGGGACTCGTTTCGCTAATATATTGATATTTGTAATAGATATCCCATTACCTAGCACGATATTTTCTGCATGTTTTTGGACAAGTTGTGTAGGGACAATTAGTATGACTGTCTCCTGGAGGCATGTTAATTTGTTAGCATTAAACCTCGGTTCTTGCATACTTGGAAAGAAGTGTGAAGGTGGTGGGCACAAGAAACAACGATTAGGAATTGGAGATTTCGTGAACCCGCCAACCCAACGATCCGCAAAAGAGATTCCAAGAAATGGCCAAGTAAGGAAAGCGGACGCACGGACTTCAAAATGCGGTGACAATAGTTCCCCAGGAGACGTGAGGACCCGAAGGTCAAATTGCAAGTCTCATAACTTTTGAGTGTAAACTGTGTATCACGGAAGAGGGTATGATGTGGGAGTCCGGCAGTAAATTTGTATATCGCGGAGGTCCAGGTGTTGTTTGCAAGTCACAAAACAATGGAAGTGCATTCTAGAGCTTGCCTGCCCGGGAATCCGTGATCTGAAAAGTGGCTAGGTATGGAATGGGAAGCGGTCGGTCAGAGTCGCGATATAAAAGCACAGGTGAAAATGTGAACCCATGAGTCCGCCAACCCGCGCAGTTAGACATTTTCGGAAAATCGACTGAGTAACCAGAAAGAGAAAGTAGAGGGGAAAAAGAAACGGGAATTTGGTTAAGTATAGAAGAGGGAAAAGAAGGGCTAATATATTCAAATCTGTAATAGATATTCCATTTCCTGGCAAGATCTTTTTTGTATGTTTCTGGAGAATTTGTATACTTATTGCATATACTTGGAAAGAAGTCTGAAGGTGGCAGGCATAGGAAACAACAACCAGAAATTGGAAATTTCATGAACCCGCCAACCCGACGATCCTCGAAAGAGATTCCAATAAATGGCTAAGTGTGGAAAGCGGTCGAACGAGCTTCAAAATAGGGTGACAAGGGTTCCCGAGGAGACGCGAGGCCCCAACGGTCAAATTGTATGTATCGGAACATTTCAGTGCAAAATGTGTAACATGAAAGAGGGGATGATGTGGGAGTCCGTAAGTAAATTTGCATATCGCAGAATCCGGAGTGTTGTTTGCAGGTCACGGAATAATGGAAGTGCAATTTAGAGACCTCCTGGGCGGGAACCCGCGATCGAAAAATTGGCTAGGTATGGAAAGGGGAAGCGTTCGAACAGGATTGTGATATAAAAGAATAAATAAAAATGTGAACCTGTGAATCCGCCAACCCGCGCAACAAGACATTTTCGGAAAAAACGACTAAGTAACCAGAAAGAGAAACTACAGGGGAAAAAGAAAGGGGAATTTGGTTAAGTATAGAAGAGGTAAAAGAAGGGGAAAAAAGAGTGAGAAAATAGAAAATCAGAGGGAAATTTTCGTAAACGGGAATTGGTCTCAAACAAGCCCCATTGTTGCAAAAACATCATTTTCTAGTCCAATATTTTATCCACTTACTCGTTTTCTATTGTGCTTGTACCATTAAAAAGGGTGTGATCAAATGCTTTGTTGAAGATTAGTTTTTATTGCAACTTGTAGGAGTAATTGTGTTCTTGATACATTCTTCCATGACTTTGACATATTAACTTAAGTATTAAACTTATTGCATGATGGGTTCTTAGCATTAAAGCTTAATAATTGTATGTCTAGAAACAACAATGACGATCTTGAATTTTAATATTGTAGTTGATTTCATAGTCCCATTTGACTACAGCCACCATAAATCATTTTATTTTTTATTTGCGAACAAGAAATTTGGTAATTTCATTAATAAAGTAAAAATGTTCAAATAGAGGTCAGGGGATGGACAATTAATAAAATGTTCCCTTTCGGGGTAAAGGAATCAAGGAAGCGAAAGGGAAATAAGAAATCGTTTGCTTAGCAAGGTTGAGATGAAAACGAAATTTCTAGGGCGGGGCCCCGACCACTGCATCGTGATTTGGTCTTGCTATGTTCTAGGTACATTATGAATAGAATTGAATGTTGGTTTGAAACTGTCTGAAATTTATTTTCATCTCCATAAAATCATGATGGGATTGACACAATGCATTGTCATATAATTGTTAAATTCTCCATATTAGATCAAATTATTTGAGGCAGTACAATATTCAAGAACTACGAGACTATCGAACCATGCTAATGAGAAGAGGTGTTAAATTTAGCAAAGAAGCAACAACCAAGATTCCAAGGCAAAAAATTTAATAGTAAATCCATTAAAAAAATAATAATGGGAAGTGTATATCTATCCATAGAAATTGGACTAAGTTCTTTGCACGAAAACATTGAACATATTTGTCATAAACACAAGTACACGATCTACAAACAAAAAAAATAAAAAAATAGAAACACGCATACAATTTTGTGTTGTTCTTCTAGTGGGACAACATGCAGGAGCCATCGAGATGCTCTTCAACATTCATACAAAACTCATTACCATGCTTTTGTTTTAGAAAATCCTTTCATTCTTCTCCTCGGAAGGTCAATGTTCGCTACTGCAATCTCAATATCTTGCAGAAGACCTGAGGCGACAAAGAAGCAAGAGAGTCATTCCGCAGTGGAATAATTCCTTGGCTTGAAGCAGGTGAACACTCCTGCTCCTGATGTTGGTGACCTAGAGACATTTCAAGGAACCACTCAATTGTACAAATAACAGGGAAAAGGCCCCGACGAGAAGAGTTTCCAATCTACAACCGCCACTACGAAGAGAACGACATCCCGCAGCATCTCTCCAACGTTGCACCCCAGTAAGAAAGTAACCTAGAATTTTTCAAATGAAGGAGGACATAAGAACCCACCCTCACAGTAAAATTGAAAGTTCTCACAAGCTTCCTGTGAGGAAGAAGACGAAAAACGTTGTAGGGCAAGTGGAAGAGCTCAAAACTAAAAGTTAGGACACACCAAGAGACCACCTCCTCACAGTCGAAGACTTCATGGACACAGGCTACACAAGCAATTCTAGAGGACCAAATTAGTCCATTCTGGGTGGAAGGAGATAAGTAGTAGGAATATGCCTTGCACTAGTGGGAGTTCTGGTCCTCATCCCCTAAGATGTTAATTGTATGTCCAGAGAACAGGAGAGTGGTCCCGCAATTGAATAATTATTTGGCTTGAAATATATCTCTGGGAGCATCAAGAGACCATTTCCTTACAGTGAAATACTTACGCCCAGAATGAACTAATTTGGACCTCTGGAATTCCTACTGTCGGGCTACAAAGCGTCTATTGTGTTTAGCGTTGGTTTCTTTTCTGAAACCCCTTCTTTTGGTCTTGTCAGGGCTGCCATCATCGAGCTGGGAAGTGCCCCCCATTATGGTTGATTTCAATTTGGGTGCATGAGTGGGAACATCGACTGCATTGCCATCATCCATTGTCGTATCATCGTCCATCAAATCATCTTCTCCCGGCTCGAAATTGACCATATCAACCTCTGCGGCGGCCATCAATGCAGGCGAGTAGGTTGTCTAAGCAGGCAGGGTTGCATTGGAATTATTTGGCTTGAAATATATCTCTCGGTGCGCAAAGGACCATCTTTGTTTTTGCTCTTGGGAGAAGGGAGATGAGTAGTAAGAATATTCCCTGGAGTACTGGAACCTCTGGTCATCATGATCGAAGGTGTTTATTGTATCTGGACATAATTGTTGTCGAACTACCACCATAAGTTAACGAGAATTTATGTTTGCTCCAGATGATGTTTGAAATAAAAATTCAAAAGGAATAATATAATCCTCAACAAATCTTGGTTTAATGTGTATCAATGGAAGATATCCTCGAGCCTTTCACTGATCAATGACAATCTCCATGGTTCATGTGTAATGAGTTGTTACCATTAAAGCTTACCAATTGAATATTTAGAAAAAAGTGTGAAGGTGGCGGTGACGACGAAGAGCGATTAAGGATTAGAGATTTCATAAAGGCACCAATCAGATGACGCACAAAAGAGATTGCATGATGCTTGAAATGAATACTTGGAAAGGATAACACAACTCTCTGCAAATCTTGGTTTAATTCGTATTAATGACAAATCTTCTCTAGCCTTTTAGACATTAATGACAATCTTAATGGTTCATGCACAATGAGCCATTAGCATTAAAGCTTAATAATTGCATATCTAGAAAGAAGTGTGAAGGTGGCGATGATGGAGAAGAGCGATTAAGCATTGCACATTTCGTCCACCCGCCAACCCACGAACGAGATTCCAAGAAATGGCCAAGTATGGAGAGCGGTCGAGCGGGCTTCAAAATAGGGTCACAAGTTATACTTAGGAGACATGAGGGGTCGATGGTCAAATTGTATGTCTCTGAACTTTTGACTGTAGAATGTGTAACACGAAACAAGGCACAATGACGGATTTTGGCGGTCAATTTGTATATCATATAATTCGAGGTGTTGTTTGTAGGTAGCAGAACAATGGAAGTGTAATGTTGAGCAAGCCTAGCCAGGAGCCAACGATGGTAATAGTGGTCGAGTATGCAGTTGGTCGGACTCGTGATATAAAAGCATGAGACATACTTGGAACAGGGAATATTATCATACTTGAAAACAGGGCCACAAGTTCTACTCAGGAGACGTGAGGGCTCAATGGTCAAATTGTATGTATCCAACCTTTTGATTACAAAATGTGTAACACGGAACATGGGACAATGATGGACTTCGACGGTCAATTTGTATATTGCGGAACTTCGAGTGTTGTATATAAAATCATAAGACATTCGAAAAAATGACACATTTGGAAAAACGACTAAGTAACCAGAAAGGGAAAGCAAACGAGAAAAACGAAAGGGGAATTTGGTTGCCAATTTGTAGATCGGGGAAGTCTGGGTGTTGTTTGTAGGCGGTGGAACAATGGAAACGCAATGTTGATCCCGCTTACTCGGGAACCCGCGATCCAAAAATTTTGTTGAATATGAAACGGGGAAGCGGTCAGTCAGACTCGTGATATAAAAGTATCAGTGAAAATATGAAGATGTGAATCCGCCAAACCCCGCACTTAGACATTTTTCGAAAAACGACTAAGTAACCAGAAAGGGAAAGCAGAGGGAAAAAAGAAAGGGGATGACAATTTTCAGAAGCGGGAATTGGTGTAAGAAATCCCCATTGATGGTCTTAATAGTAACTATGAAGTGCATTAAACATGTGAACAGGCTCTTCAATCAAGGAATAGATAAAGTGAGCCATGCTTATAGTTTCCAGGATGTGTTTGTATAAGAGAAGCATCGAAAAGCCACAAAAAAATCAATTTTGGGATGTTTAAGTAAAATTATTGTATTGTCAACTTCACCATAAGTATAACAACGACTAATTTGAATTTTAATGTTATGCGGTTGATATGATAGTTCCATTGGAATTCACATATTATATATCCTTTTATTTCAAAATATTCTTTTTTTTTTTCATTTCGACACCCCAACAAATATGCAAAATTCTCACTAGGAGATGCAAGAAAACATCAAAATAACAACAATGATTTAATTTGTAGTTAGATTCTCATTGTTTTTTCAAGTGCACAAAAAGAGACAAAATCTCAGGAAAGAAAATTTTACAGCCATAGATGTAAACTCCGAAGAACTTGAGTCCAACAAACATTCATTTGGGTATTGAAGAAAAAGTACAGACACACATGAGATTTTTCCGTTTCTTGCCAAAGCTTGATATGAATTTTTTTATTTTTTATTTTTTCAGTCGATATGCAATATTGCATTGTCCTCATTTAAGGTAAATTTTCTATGTATTCAAAAGTCGCGCAGCATGTAGACATTGTTTGCCTTTTTCTGTAGGTATACTTCATATGGAAATTATGCTAACCCAGGAAGCACATCTTGTAACAAAGGTTGTCTGATTGTACAATGTACAATTGTGTTGCCCACGGTCCAGATGGCAGTATTGAGGCAATGTCTATATATGTAAGGGCATTTTTTACTCCATCGTAGATAATCAATTGTATCATCATTTATGAAAGCAGAAGAAGAAGCAGGAGAGTTTCATTTCGCACATACATGCTCAAAGGGGGTCGAGTACACATTTGTTGCAACCAAAACACCCTCAATCTGGGCACGTGAGCATAGTAGTTAATATATTGAACAATATAATATACAACTGCAAAAACAAAAACAAAAAACTGCAGAAATTTGGTGAAGGCAATTTGTATGAGCAAAGAGAGGATGAAATTGTAGATGTATACGCACAACAGTTGTAGAGATAGTTAGTTTCTTGAGATCCTGTACTATGTCTGTTAGCAATTTTGTTACAAATGTTACTTGGGTTTTTCAAAAGATCCTTCCTTTAACATCTCTTTTCTTCATTATATTTTTGAATAGCATAAGTGGAAATTGTCCTTTATGCAATTGTTGTTCCATTGAGGAAAACAAATTTGAATAGGTGTCGAACAATTGCAGCTGCAACATGGAACAGTGCAATAGTTGTGTAACATAACCGAGATACATGGACATGTGAAAGTAAAGGACAAAATTAGATATGGAGAATGGTACCATTGCCTTGTCATTGTCTGACTCTCCATATTTTATATGGATAATGTGTTGCGAGCCAATTTTTCTCGCGATTGTGAAAACTGCACCAATGGTTCTGATTGGGTAAGTGTCGTTGCTCTGTGCAAGTTGGTTGATAGTTGTGTCTAGGACAAAACGATATTCTTAAAAAATAGTGGGAATTTTTTTTCCACAATACTTGTTTCGTTGAGCGATATAATCCAATCACAATCACCACGGTCATATACTGTTTTGGGAAATATATTAAATTTTTTAATGGATATCTCATTACCTGGCAATATCTTTTCTGCATGTTTCTGGACAAGTTGTGTGGGAATAGTCAGTGTGACTGTCATCAGGGCTTCGTTGTTTGTCATGTTAGCACGCATAAGGGATCTAATTTTGTTTGCCTTGTCCAAGTAGGTTCTATAGATGACCATTATGTCCCCGACAAACACTTGTCCAGTTCGGCGGTTGTTCAAGCCCTTTATTGATATTATTTTGGGTGTTATAAGTTTAGACCTGGTGACATTTCTTGAACAGGAAAAGTAATTTGAATGGTCGTCTGCATTATTTGTTTGTTTCCTTTTTTCCTGGCATAAATGTACAAGTACACACACAACTTGGATGAAGTGTGGAGCCAGAGTTTTGAAACCAGACCTCTTAGTTTGTGGAACTTGCGCTATGTTCGGCGTCTCACTTGCGCTCGTTGATACTTCTTGTGAACTTCAAAGTATGTGTTGCAGATGACATCCGCATATCCGCATATTTACCATGGCATAGATGAATAAATAGCTCATGATATTTGTTTGGTAAACATATGAGGAACACAATGTATGCATGTTTACCTTTGGCCTTGTTGGTCTGTTGATGTTTCCGATGATTGACTGCTCATGGCCATGTCACTAGTCCAACTTTTTTTGAAAAACGACTAAATAAGCATATGCATTGTATATTGTCCATAATTGTCCTGAATCCAGAAAGCAAAAGTAGACGAGAAAAACGAAGGGGAATTCGGTTAAGTATAGAAGAGGGAAAAAAAGGGATGATAGAAAGTGGGAAAAATAGAAATGGGGAGGGCAATGTTTGGAAGAAGGAAGTCTCAACAAAGGCCCATTGTTGCCAAATCATCGTTTTCTAGTCTAATATTATATGCACCCACTTGTTTTGTGTGTTTGATTTACTAGCACAGTTGGTATACCTTTTCGAAGATTGTGCTTCATCCTCCTATGTTGTGGCATATAAGAATTCATCTTCTTGTCCAACCAATCTGTTTCTTTCAATGTAGCAACGTAGAACATACAGTGGACATGAAGGTAAGTTAGTATGTAGAAATACATGTTAAAGAAATAAATACAATTCTATTTATTTCAATGTAGCAGCAAAGAGAATACAATTCACATGAGGATAAGTTACTATGTAGAAAGATGCATAGTATCTACATACAGTAAAATAGGTGCAAAGTCGTAGAGCAAGTAGAACAAATATACAGACAATAAATGAAATACTAAACACTAGAATATGAAATAAGAGTAGAGGCATGCACCTTTGAAACTCCTCCTCTACATTCACGACAAAGAGTCCATTGTCTTCTCCAACCACTCTATTTGTTTAAATGTAGCAATGCAGAAAAATACAATGGACATGAAGGAAGTTGGTATGCAGGAAGACATGTAAAAAAAAAAAACAGAGTTTGATTTATTTCAATGTAGCGGCACAGAAAATACAAAGGACATGAAGATAAGTTATTATGTATGAAGATACCCAATATCTACATACAATAAATTAGGTGAACACATATACAGACAATAAATGAAATACAAAACAATTCAATATGAAATAATAGTACAAGCATGTACCTTTGTATCTCCTCTTCTACACTTGCGGTAAAGACTCCTTCGTTTTCTCTAGTTATTTTGTTTGTTTCAATGTCGGAACACACAAAATACAATGAACATGAATGGAAGCTGGTATGCAAGGGAGAACAAGTAATATATACATACAGTAAATGAGAATCAACAAATAGAATAAAAGATAGTTAGAAACATGAACCTTTGATTTTCTCCATTCATTGTTGTAATTATATAAAGTTTTTCCTGCCCAAAATATATTACAAGCTAGAAAATATTAAGAAATTGCATGACCATAGCTGAATGATTTTGGTTTTCTGCAGCAATGTATCAAGATATGCTTTGAGACATGGAAATATAATTTTGCAGTCTCGTTGGTGCACATCTCATATTTCAAGTACAAGACAACTTGTATCGTGGTCACACCAATCTGTGTACATGATAAAGAGGTTGTATTGTGATATGGGCACATTTCACCATATATGGTTAATAAGTGTGTTTTGCACATGTTTTATCTTAACAAAAAGACAACGAACATTGTAATTGCACATATAGTTGTCCAATTATTTGTTATGTCACTATTTTGTATCATGTCAACACTGAAGTATCCTAGAATGATAATGGTTTCGTCCAAATGTAAATGGTGTGATGCATTTGAGAACACATTCACTATGCTAGCTATGTTGTACACCAAACAACATAGAAACTGAATACTGCAATTTGCAATCCACAGAACACCACTCTTGCTAGCACCATCTCAGTATCTTTTTCTTCTACAAGAACATTTTTCAAAGGCATGTAGGTATGGTCCAAAGCTAGGAAAAAGAATTGGAGCAAAATCTAAAAGCAGGATAGGCAGGCACGGGACAAGCACCAGATCTCGACTTCTCTAGACACGAAAAACGACAAAACCGCAGGTCCACTTGCGGTTACAGGACTTGAACACCGTAAAGTGCAAAAAAAACAGCTCCAACTATCGGCGCAGGACCCCAACCATGCAAAGCCGAAGTAAACAAAAGAAAACAACAATCAACAAACCAAGGAGCAAGCACGAACATGCCCAATTGTAGCCCCAGGACCTCAAACTCGCAAACTTGAGCCAAACAACAACAAGCAACAACTGACGAACCAACGAACAAGAAACAACCACTGAACCAGTAAACAACATATGTATCTCCAATGATTACCAAACTGCAGCCCAAGCACAGAAGGAACCCAAAACATATGACGAGCATGCCAGTAGAAATAATCAAACATTCTTACTTGCAAGCTACAAACAATGAACATCAAAGAATGAATAGAAATGAAATTATGGCATCGAAACTTACTCTGAAACGATGAACGACATAAGCGCAGGTCGAATTGTGGGTGCAACACCTGGACCCAACAAAGTAAAAAAAAAACAACTCCAACTGCGCATGCAGGACCCCAACCCTGCCAAGTTGAAGTAAACAAAAGCAAGCAACAAGCACCAATAGGTCCAACCGCAGGTGCAGATCCTCAACCTTGCAAAGTTTAACCAAACAACAACAAGCAACAACCGGTGAACCAACAAACAAGAAGCACCCACCGAACCAGTAAACAATGTATGTATCTTCAACGATGACCAAATTGCATTCCAATCATAGAAGAAGTATGAAACATACAATGGCTATGCAACTAGCGGTGGACAACAATATTGTCCAAATCCACTGCAACATTGTATGGAAAAATCCGAGGAAAAATGTACTCTGAGAAGCCTATTTAGGTAAACATTTAATTTTGTCGGGTTGTTTAAGGGCCTCGCGGTATACAAACATTTAAGTTGTCAGGCATGTTTAAGGACCTCACGTTATGTAAACATTTAAGTTGTCATGCCTATTCAAGCACCTCAAAAAAAGTGTCAATGCTCTAAACATTCGGTATGTAAACATTTCAATACAAATATAAATAATAATAAATGACATATTAATATGAAGTCAATGAATTTTCGATCGCTGTAGTCCCTCTACGCCTTCGGCATGCACTAATAATAATAAAAACATTAAGAAACAACGTCGATGCTCAGAACTTTCGGTATGTAAACATTTCAGTAAAAATGTAATAATAAAAATTAAAAAAAAAAAAACGTCTAAGCTCAAAACTTTGGATATCTAAACATTTACAACATTGGGAACAACGAAGCTGGCAATAAGACCTCCAATATATTCTCCAATGAGGCGATGACATATAAGGTTTTTTTTATTATATAAAAATAATGGTTTTACTTCTATAGTACGAATAATATAGATGATGCGAAAATTTATAGTCAATGGGAAATTTATCGGTGATGCTATAATCCCTCTACGCCTTTGGCAGGCACTAATATTAATAAAAGCATTAAAAAATTGTGTTGATGCTCAGAACTTTTGGTATGTAAACATTTCAGTAAAAATGTAATAAAAATTAAAAAAGAGCATCTAAGCTCAAAACTTTGGATATCTAAACATTTACAACATTGAGAACAACGAAGTTGGCAATGAGACCTCCAATATATTCTCCAATGAGACGATGACATATAAGGTTTTTTTTATCATATAAAAAGAAAATGTGTTTACTTCTATAGTACGAACAATACAAATGATGTGAAAATTTATAGTCAAATGACATATTAGTCAACGTATTATCGATCGCTATAGTCCCTCTACGCCTTCGGCAGGGACTAATAAGAACTCAAAACCATATACTTCTATTAATATAGATTCTTAACTAAAACGTCAAAGAAAAACATTTAACAAAATATCCATTTAGAAATTATTATTCCTATTCAAGAGGATGGCCTCGTAAAGAGTTTAGAAGGTTTTCTAATGGTAAGAAAATAAAAAAAGGGGGCTATATTTCTTCACTTCTAATAAATGACTTCAGAGTTGAAGTAAAGAAATTAAGGGAGGATGTTGCTACTAGCACAACACTCACGGAGACATCAAATGAGGTCCAATAATATCTATAAAGACAGTTAGCCCGAGGACTTAACATGTGACCTCTTGCTTGTAATTCAGAACACTCAATCACTCGAACTAACCCACTAAACTAATTTTTTAATATAAATTAAGCAAATAATCTTAATATTTT
>ML799420.1:92314-105859 GCA_009831015.1 Picea engelmannii
TATATATATATATAATTATGTTTTTATAAACAATTTTTTTATTATAAATAAGACTTTTTTAAATATATATAAGTATGAAAAGCGGTCGAACGAACTTGAAAGTATGCTTGCAAGGGATATGGAGGAGAGGTGAGCACCCAACGGTCAAATTATATATATATATATATATATATATATATATATATACAATTTTTTATTATAAACAAGTGTGAAGGTGACCTTGACGAGGAAGAGCAAGAAAGGCATGGCCAAGTATGAAAAGTGGTCGGACAGTCGGTTTGTATAATTGACAAATTTCAGGTGTTGTTTACAGGTCGCCGAACAATGGAAGGGAAATCTTGAGTCCGCCTGTCCGGGAACCCACAATCAAAAAAGTGGCTAAGTATGGAATAGGGAAATGGTCGGTCGGACTCATTTTCGCTAATATATTGAAATTTGTAATAGATATCCCATTACTTGGCAAGATCTTTTCTACATGTATATCGTGAAATTATGGGTGTTGTTTGCAGGTCACAAAACGATGCAAGGGCAATATTGAGCCCGCCTGTCCGGGAACCCGCAAGAGAAAAAGTCGGTAAGTATGGAATAGGGAAATAGTCAGTGGAATTCGTTTTCGCTAATATATTTATATTTGTAATAGATATCTCGTTACTTGGCAGGATATTTTCTGCATGTTTTTGGACAAGTTGTGTAGGGACAGTTATTATGATGGTCTCCTCGAGGCATGGTGAGTTGTCAGCATTAAGCCAAAGTTATTGCATACTTGGAAAGAAATGTGAAGGTGACGGGCACAGGAAACAACGATTAGGAATTGGATATTTTGTGAACCCGCCAACCCGACAATCTGCAAAAGAGATTCCAAGAAATGGCGAAGTATGGAAAGCGGATGGACAGGCTTCAAAATGGGGTGACAATAGTTCCACGATAGACGTGAGGACCCAACGGTCAAATTGTAGGTCTCGGAACTTTTAAGTGAAAATTGTGTAACACGGAAGAAGGTATGATGTGAGAGTCTGGTTGTAAATTTGTATATCGCGGAAGTCAGGGTGTTGTTTGTAGGTCACATAATAATGGAAGTGAAATCTAGAGGCCACCTACCGGGGAATCCACGATCGGAGAAGTGGCTAGGTATGGAATGGGGAAGCAGTCAGTCGAAGTCGTGATATAAAAGCACGAGTGCAAATGTGAACACGTGAGTCCTCCAACCTACGCAGCTAGACATTTTTTGAAAAACGACTAAGTAATGAGAAAGAGAAAGTAGAGGGGAAAGAGAAACTAGAATTTGGTTAAGTATAGAAGAGGGGAAAGAAGGGATAATATATTCAAACTTGTAATAGATATCCCATTTCCTGGCAAGATCTTTTATGCATGTTTATGGAGAAGTTGTATACTTATTGCATATACTTGGAAAGAAGTGTGAAGGTGGTGGGTAGAGGAAACAATGACTAGGAATTGGAAATTTCCTGAACCCACCAACCCGACGATCCGCGAAAGAGATTCCAAGAAATGGCCAAGTTTCGAAAGCAGTTGGACGGTCTTCAAAATAGGGAGATAAGGGTTCCCGAGGAGACGTGAGGCCCTGACGGTCAAATTGTATGTATCAATAATTTTGAGTGAAAAATGTGTAACATGGAAGAGGGGAGGATGTGGGAGTCTGGAAGTCAATTTGTATATCGCAGAAGTTGGGGTGTTGTTTGCGGGTCAAGGAATACTGGAAGTGCAGTCCGCCTGTACGGAAACTTGCAAGTGAAAAAATTGGTAAGGAATAGGGAAACGATCAGTGGGACTTGTTTCGCTAATATATTGATATTTGTAATAGATATCTCATTACCTGGCACGATATTTTCTGCATGTTTATGGACAAGTTGTGTAAGGACAGTTAGTATGAGAGTCTCCTGGAGGCATGGTAAGTTGTTAGCATTAAACCTCAATTATTGCATACTTGGAAAGACGTGTGAAGGTGGCAGGCACAAGAAACAACGATTAGGAATTGGAGATTTCGTGAACCTGCCAACCTGACGATCTGCAAAAGAGATTCCAAGAAATGACCAAGTATGGAAAGCGGATGCACGAGCTTCAAAATGGGGTGACAATAGTTCCCCGAGAGATGTGAGGACCAGAAGGTCAAATTGCAGGTCTCGGAACTTTTGAGTGCAAACTGTGTATCACGAAAGAGGGTATGATGTGGGATTCTGACAGTAAATTTGTATATCGGGCAGGTCCGGGTGTTGTTTGCAGGTCATAGAACAATGGAAGTGCAATCTAGAGTCCGCCTGCCCAGGAATCCGCAATCTGAAAAGTGGCTAGGTATGGAATGGGAAGTGGTAGGTCGGAGTCATGATATAAAAGCATGAGTGCAAATGTGAACCTGTGAGTCCACCAACCCGCGCAGTTAGACATTTTTGGAAAAATGACAAAGTAACCAGAAAGAGAAAGTAGAGGGGAAAAAGAAATGGGAATTTGGTTATAGAAGAGGGAAAAGAAGGGCTAATATATTCAAATCTGTAATAGATATTCCATTTCTTGGAAATATCTTTTCGGTATGTTTCTGGAGAAGTTGTATACTTATTGCATATACTTGGAAAGATTCAGTCTGAAGGTGGCAGGCATAAGAAACAACAACCAGAAATTGGAAATTTTCTGAACCCGCCAACCCGACAATCCGCAAAAGAGATTCCAAGAAATGGCTAAGTGTGGAAAGTGGTTGGACAGGCTTCAAAATAGGGTGACAAGGGTTCCTGAGGAGACGTGAGGCCCCGACGATCAAATTGTATGTATCGGAACATTTTAGTGCAAAATGTGTAACACGGAAGAGGGGATGATGTGGGAATCTGTAAGTAAATTTGCATATCGCAGAAGTTGGAGTGTTGTTTGCAAGTCATGGAACAATGGAAGTGCAATTTAGAGACTGCCTGGGCAGGAACCCGTGATCGAAAAATTTGCTAGGTATGGAAAGGGGAAGCAGTCGGTCAGAATTGCGATATAAAAGCATGAATAAAAATGTGAACCCGTGAATCCACCAACCCGTGCAGCAAGACATTTTCAGAAAAAAAAAAAATTAAGTAACCAGAAAGAGAAACTACAGGGGAAAAAGAAAGGGGAATTTGGTTAAGTATAGAAGAGGGAAAAAAAGGGGATAAAAGAGTGGGAAAATAGAAAAGTGGAGGGAAATTTCCGTAAGCGGGAATTGGTCTCAAACAAGCCCATTGTTGCAAAAACATCATTTTCTAGTCCAATATTTTATCCACTTACTCGTTTTCTATTGTGTTTGTACCATTAAAAAGGGTGTGATCAAATGCTTTGTTCAAGATTAGTTTTTATTGCAACTTGTGGGAGTAATTGTGTTCTTGATACATTCTTCCATGACTTTGACATATTAACTTAAGTATTAAACTTATTGCATGATGGGTTGTTAGCATTAAATCTTAATAATTGCATGTCTAGAAACAACATTGACGATATTGAATTTTAATATTGTATTTGATTTCATAGTCCCATTTGACTACAACCACCATAAATCATTTTTTTGTCATTCGCGAACAAGAAATTTGGTAATTTCATTAATAAAGTAAAAAGTGCTCAAATAGAGGCCAGCAGATGGACAACTAATAAAATGTTCCCTTTTGGGGTAAAGGAATCAAGGAAGCGAAAGGGAAATAAGAAATCATTTTCTTAGCAAGGCTGAGATGAAAACAAAATTTCTAGGGTGGGGCCCCGACCACCGCATCGTGATTTGGTCTTGCTATGTTTTATTTGCATTATGAATAGAATTGAATGTTGGTTTGAAACTATCTAAAATTCATTTTTGTTTCCATAAAATCCTGATGGGATTGACACAATGCATTGTCATATAAATGTTAAATTCTCCATATTAGATCAAATTACTTGAGCCAATACAATATTCAAGAACTACGAGACTATCAAACCATGCTAATGAGAAGAGGCGTTAAATTTAGCAAAGAAGCAGCAACCAAGATTCCAAGGCAAATTTTTGAATAGTAAGTCCGTTAAAAATAATAATGGGAAGTGTATATCTATCCATAGAAATTGGACTGAGTTCTTTGCACGAAAACATTGAACATATTTGTCATAAACAAAGGTACAGGATCTACAAAAAAAAAAAAAAAAATAGAAACATGCATACAATTTTATGTTGTTCCTCTAGTGGGACAACATGCAGGAGCCATCGAGATGTTCTTCAACATGCATACAAAACTCATTACCATGCTTCTGTTTTAGGAAATCCTTGCATTCTTCTCCTCGGAAGGTCAATGTTCGCTACCACAATCTCAATATCTTGCAGAAGACTTGAGGCGACAAAGAAACAGGAGAGTGGTTTCGCAGTGGAATAATTCCTTGGCTTGAAGCAGGTGAACAACACTCCTGCTCCTGAAGCTAGTGACCTGGAGACATTTGAAGGCACCACTCAATTGTACAAGTACTAGGGAAAAGGCCCCAATGAGAAGAGTTTCCAATTCGCGGCTGCCACTACGAAGATAATGGCATCTAGCAGCATCGCTCCAACGTTGAACCCCAGCAAGAAAGCAACCTAGAATTTTTCAAACGCAAGAGGACATAAGAACCCATCCTCACGGTAAAATTGATAGTTCTCACAAACTTCCCGTGAGGAATAAGACGAAAAAATTTGTAGGGCAAGTGGAAGAGCCCGAAATTGAAATTTAGGACACACCAAGAGACCACCTCCTCACAGTCGAAGACTTCATGGACACATGCTACACAAGCAATTCCAGAGGCCCAAATTAGTCCATTCTGGGTGGAAGGAGATGAGTAGTAGGAATATGCCTTGCACCAGTGGGATTTATGGTCCTCATTCCCTAAGATGTTAATTGTATATCCAGAGAACAAGAGAGTAGTCTCACAATTGAATAATTATCTGGCTTGAAATATATGTTTGGGAGCATCAAGAGACCATTTCCTTACAGTGAAATACTTTCACCCAGAACGAACTAATTTGGACCTATGAACTTCCTACTCTCAAGATGAAAAGCATCTATTGCATTTAGCATCGGTTTCTTTTCTGAAACCCCTTCTTTCTATCTTGTCAGGGCCGCCATCGTCAAGCCGGGAAGTGCCCCCTGTTATGGTTGATTTCAATTTGGGTGCATGAGTGGGAACATCGTCTGCATTGCCATCATCCATTGTCGTATCATCGTCCATCGGATCATCTTCTCTCGGCTCGAAATTGACCACATCAACCTCTGCACCAGCCATCAATGCAGGCGGGCATATTGTCTAAGCAGGCAGGGTTGCCTTGGAATTATTTGGCTTGAAATATATCTCTCGGTGCACCAAGGGACCATCTCCTTTTTTTGCTCCTGGATGGAGGGAGATGAGTAGTAATAATATGCCCTAGAGTACTAGAACCTTTGGTCATCATGCCTAAAGGTGTTTACTGTATCTGGATGGAACCATTGTCAAACTACTACCATAAGTTGACGAGAATTTCAGTTTTCTCCAGATGATGTTTGAAATGAAAATTTGGAGGGGATAATATAACCCTCCACAAATCTTGGTTTAATGTGTATCAATGGAAGATCTCCTCGAGCCTTTCATTGATCAATGACAATCTCCATGGTTCGTACGTAATGAGTTGTTACCATTAAAGCTTACTAATTGCTTATTTAGAAAAAAATGTGAAGGTGGCAGTGACGACGAAGAGCGATTAAGGATTAGAGATTTTGTAAAGGCGCCAACCAAACGACGAGCGAAAGAATTACATGATGCTTGAAATGAATACTTGGAAAGGATAACAAAACTCTCTGTAAATCTTGGTTTAATTCATATTAATGACAAATCTTCTCCAACCTTTCAGACATTAATGACAATATTAATGGTTCATGCATGATGAGCCATTAGCATTAAAGCTTAATAACTGCATATCTAGAAAGAAGTGTGAAGGTGGCGAGGACGGTGAGTAAGGAATAGGGAAACGGTCAGTGGGACTTGTTTCGCTAATATATCGATATTTGCAATAGATATCTCATTACCTGGCACGATATTTTATGCATGTTTATGGACAAGTTGTGTAAGGACAGTTAGTATCAGAGTCTCCTGGAGGCATGGTAAGTTGTTAGCATTAAACCTCAATTATTGCATACTTGGAAAGACGTGTGAAGGTGGCGAGCACAAGAAACAACGATTAGGAATTGGAGATTTTGTGAACCTGCCAACCTGACGATCCGCAAAAGAGATTCCAAGAAATGACCAAGTATGGAAAGCGGATGCACGGGCTTCAAAATGGGGTGACAATAGTTCCCCAGGAGACGTGAGGACCCGAAGGTCAAATTGCAGGTCTCGGAACTTTTGAGTGCAAACTGTGTATCACGAAAGAGGGTATGATGTGGGAGTCTCACAATAAATTTGTATATCGGGAAGGTTCGGGTGTTGTTTGCAGGTCATAGAACAATGGAAGTGCAATCTAGAGCCCGCCTGCCCGAGAATCCGCAATCTGAAAAGTGGCTAGGTATGGAATGGGAAGTGGTAGGTCGGAGTCACGATATAAAAGCACGAGTGAAAATGTGAACCCGTGAGTCCACCAACCCGCTCAATTAGACATTTTCTGAAAAATGACTAAGTAACCAGAAAGAGAAAGAAGAGGGGAAAAAGAAATGGGAATTTGGTTATAGAAGAGGGAAAAGAAGGGCTAATATATTCAAATCTATAATAGATATTCCATTTCTTGGAAATATCTTTTCTGTATGTTTCTGGAGAAGTTGTATACCTATTGCATATACTTGGAAAGAATTCTGAAGGTGGTGGGCATAAGAAACAACAACCAAAAATTGGAAATTTTTTGAACCCGCCAACCCGACAATCGACGAAAGAGATTCCAAGAAATGGCTAAGTGTGGAAAGTGGTCGGACAGGCTTCATAATAGGGTGACAAGGGTTCCTGAGGAGACGTGAGGCCCCGACAATCAAATTGTATGTATCATAACATTTTAGTGCAAAATGTGTAACATAGAAGAGGGGATGATGTGGGAGTCCGCAAGTAAATTTTCACATCGCAGAAGTCGGAGTGTTGTTTGCAGGTCATGGAACAATGGAAGTGCAATTTAGAGACTGCCTGGGTAGGAACCCATGATCGAAAAATTCGCTAGGTATGGAAAGGGGAAGCGGTCGATCGGAATTGTGATATAAAAGCATGAATAAAAATGTGAACCCGTGAATCCACCAACCCGTGCAGCAAGACATTTTCAGAAAAAACAACTAAGTAACCAGAAAGAGAAACTACAGAGGAAAAAGAAAGGGGAATTTGGTTAAGTATAGAAGAGGGAAAAGAAGGGGATAAAAGAGTGGGAAAATAGAAAAGTGGAGGGAAATTTCTGTAAGCGGGAATTGGTCTCAAACAAGCCCATTGTTGCAAAAACATCATTTTCTAGTCCAATATTTTATCCACTTACTCGTTTTCTATTGTGTTTGTACCATTAAAAAGGGTGTGATCAAATGCTTTGTTCAAGATTAGTTTTTATTGCAACTTGTGGGAGTAATTGTGTTCTTGATACATTCTTCCATGACTTTGACATATTAACTTAAGTATTAAACTTATTGCATGATGGGTTGTTAGCATTAAATCTTAATAATTGCATGTCTAGAAACAACATTGACGATCTTGAATTTTAATATTGTATTTGATTTCATAGTCCCATTTGACTACAACCACCATAAATCATTTTTTTTCATTCGCGAACAAGAAATTTGGTAATTTCATTAATAAAGTAAAAAGTGCTCAAATAGAGGCCAGCGGATGGACAACTAATAAAATGTTCCCTTTCGGGGTAAAGGAATCAAGGAAGCGAAAGGGAAATAAGAAATCATTTTCTTAGCAAGGCTGAGATGAAAACAAAATTTCTAGGGTGGGGCCCCGAACACCGCATCGTGATTTGGTCTTGCTATGTTCTATCTGCATTATGAATAGAATTGAATGTTGGTTTGAAACTGTCTAAAATTCATTTTTGTTTCCATAAAATCCTGATGGGATCGACACAATGCATTGTCATATAAATGTTAAATTCTCCATATTAGATCAAATTAATTGAGCTAATACAATATTCAATAACTATGAGACTATCGAACCATGCTAATGAGAAGAGGTGTTAAATTTAGCAAAGAAGCAGCAACCAAGATTCCAAGGCAAATTTTTGAATAGTAAGTCCATTAAAAAAAATAATGGGAATTGTATATCTATCCATAGAAATTGGACTGAGTTCTTTGCATGAAAACATTGAACATATTTGTCATAAACAAAGGTACAGGATCTACAAAAAAAAAAAAAAAATAGAAACATGCATACAATTTTGTGTTGTTCCTCTAGTGGGACAACATGCAGGATCCATCGAGATGTTCTTCAACATGCATACAAAACTCATTACCATCCTTTTGTTTTAGGAAATCCTTGCATTCTTATCCTCGGAAGGTTAATGTTCGCTACCACAATCTCAATATCTTGCAGAAGACTTGAGGCGACAAAGAAACAGGAGAGTGGTTCCGTAGAGGAATAATTCCTTGGCTTGAAGCAGGTGAAAAAAACTCCTGCTCCTGAAGCTAGTGACCTAGAGACATTTGAAGGCACCACTCAATTTTACAAGTAATAGGGAAAAGGCCCCAACGAGAAGAGTTTCCAATTCGCGGCTGCCACTACGAAGATAACGGCATCCAGCAGCATCGCTCCAACGTTGAACCCCAGCAAGAAAGCAACCTAGAATTTTTCAAATGCAAGAGGACATAAGAACCCATCCTCACGGTAAAATTGATAGTTCTCACAAGCTTCCCGTGAGAAATAAGAAGAAAAAATTTTCAGGGCAAGTGGAAGAGCCCAAAATTGAAAGTTAGGACACACCAAGAGACCACCTCCTCACAGTCGAAGACTTCATGGACACATGCTACACAAGCAATTCCAGAGGCCCAAATTAGTCCATTATGGGTGGAAGGAGATGAGTAGTAGGAATATTCCTTGCACCAGTGGGAGTTATGGTCCTCATTCCCTAAGATGTTAATTGTATATCCAGAGAACAAGAGAGTAGTCTCGCAATTGAATAATTATTTGGCTTGAAATATATGTTTGGGGGCATCAAGAGACCATTTCCTTATAGTGAAATACTTTCACCCAGAACGAACTAATTTGGACCTATGAACTTCCTACTCTCAAGATGCAAAGCATCTATTGCATTTAGCATCGGTTTCTTTTCTAAAACCCCTTCTTTCTATCTTGTCAGGGCCGCCATCGTCAAGCCGGGAAGTGCCCCCCGTTATGGTTGATTTCAATTTGGGTGCATGAGTGGGAACATCATCTGCATTGCCATCATCCATTGTCGTATCATCGTCCATCGGATCATCTTCTCTCGGCTCGAAATTGACCACATCAACCTCTGCACCAGCCATCAATGCAGGCGGGCATATTGTCTAAGCAAGCAGGGTTGCCTTGGAATTATTTGGCTTGAAATATATCTCTCGGTGCACCAAGGGACCATCTCCTTTTTTGCTCCTGGATGGAGGGAGATGAGTAGTAATAATATGCCCTAGAGTACTGGAACCTCTGGTCATCATGCCTAAAGGCGTTTACTGTATCTGGATGGAACCATTGTCAAACTACTGCCATAAGTTAACGAGAATTTCAATTTTCTCCAGATGATGTTTGAAATGAAAATTCGGAGGGGATAATATAACCCTCCACAAATCTTGGTTTAATGTGTATCAATGGAAGATCTCCTCGAGCCTTTCATTGATCAATGACAATCTCCATGGTTCGTACGTAATGAGTTGTTACCATTCAAGCTTACTAATTACTTATTTAGAAAAAAATGTGAAGGTGGCAGTGACGACGAAGAGCGATTAAGGATTAGAGATTTTGTAAAGGCGCCAACCAAATGACGCGCGAAAGAATTACATGATGCTTGAAATGAATACTTGGAAAGGATAACAAAACTCTTCGTAAATCTTGGTTTAATTCATATTAATGACAAATCTTCTCCAACCTTTCAGACATTAATGACAATCTTAATGGTTCATGCACGATGAGCCATTAGCATTAAAGCTTAATAATTGCATATCTATAAAGAAGTGTGAAGGTGGCAAGGATGGCGAAGAGAGATTAGGCATTGCACATTTCATCCACCCGCCAACCCACGAAAGAGATTCCAAGAAATGGCCAAGTATGGAAAGCGATCGGGCGGGCTTCAAAATAGGGTCACAACTTATACTTAGGAGACATGAGGGGTCAATGGTTGAATTGTATGTCTCCGAACTTTTGATAGTAGAATGTGTAACATGAAAAAGCGCACAATGACGGATTTCGGCGGTCAATTTGTATATCGCAGAATTTTGAGTGTTGTTTGTAGGTAGCAAAACAATGGAAGCACAATCTTGAGAAAGCCTGGCCATGAACCGACGATGGTAATAGTGGCCAAGTATGTAGTGGGTAAGCAGTTGGTCAAACTCGTGATATAAAAGAATGAGACATACTCATAACAGGGAATATTGATGGGCTTGAAAACAAGGCCACAAGTTCTACTCAGGAGACGTGAGGGCCCGATGGTCAAATTGTATGTATCCAACCTTTTGATTGAAAAATGTGTAACACAGAACAGGGGACAATGATGGACTTTGACAGTCAATTTGTATATTGCGGAACTTCGGGTGTTGTATATAAAAGCATAAGACATTCGGAAAAATTACACATTCGGAAAAATGACTAAGTAACCAGAAAGGGAAAGCAAACAAGAAAAAAGAAAGGGGAATTTGGTTGCCAATTTGTAGATCGGGTAAGTTCGGGTGTTGTTTGCAGGCGACAGAACAATGGAAACGCAATGTTGAGCCCGCCTACTCGGGAACCCGCGATCCAAAATGTTTGTTGAATATGAAACGGGGAAGCGGTCGGTCAAAATCTCGATATAAAAGTATCAGTGGAAATATGAAGACGTGAATCCACTAAACCCTGCACCTAGACATTTTATGAAAAACGACTAAGTAACTAGAAAGGGAAAGCAGAGGGAAAAAAGAAAGAGGATAGCAATTTTTGGAAACGGGAATTGGTGTAAGAAATCCCCATTGATGGTCTTAATAGTAACTATGAGGTGCATTAAAGAGGTAACATGATCTTCAATCAAGGAATAGATAAAGCGAACCATGCTTATAGTTTCTAGGATGTGTTTGTATAAGAGAAGCATCGAAAAGCCACAAGAAAATCAATTTCGGGATGGTTAAGTAAAATTATTGTATTGTCAACTTCATCGTAAGTATAACAACGACGAATTTTAATTTTAATGTTATGCGGTTGATATGATAGTTCCATTGGACTTCACATAGTATATATCCTTTTATTTCAAAATAAATTTTTTTTTTCATTTGGACACCCCAACAAATATGCAAAATTCTCACTCGGAGATGCAAGAAAACATCAAAATAACAACAATGATTTAATTTGTAATTAGATTCTCATTGTTTTTTTAAGTGCACAAAAAGAGACAAAATCTCAGGAAAGAAAATTTTACAGCCATAGAAGTAAACTCAGAAGAACTTGAGTTCGACGAACATTCATTTGGATATTGAAGAAAAAGTGCATACACACATGATATTTTTTCATTTCCTGCCAAAGCTTGATATGAATTTTTTATTTTTTATTTTTTTCAGCTGATATGCAATATTGCATTGTCCTCATTTAAGGTAAATTTGCTATGTATCTGAAAGTCGCGTAGCATGTAGACATTGTTTGCCTTTTTCTGTAGGTATACTTCATATGGAAATTATGCTAACCCAAGAAGCACATGTAGGTTATGGAGCATGATTATCTTCCTGACTCAGAGGTCTTGTGTTTTTCATGCGGGGCAGTGCAGAATATTTCTAATGAAGAGATTATTTAATATGAATATGTCAGAAGGTGGGTCTGTTGCAGATCATTAAATGAATTTAATACAGTTACTAGTCAACTACGTTCCATAAAAGTGGACTTTGATGATGAGGTTAGGGCTCTTCTAATCTTTTGCTCATTGCCAGAAATCTGGAACGGCTTGGTCATGGCTGTAAGTAACTCTGTCGCTGGTTCAAATACTTTAAAATTTGATGATGTTGTTGGTTTTATCCTTAGTGAGGAAATGCGATGGAAAAGCACAGGTGAGACATCAGGTAATGCATTGAACATGGAGAACAGGGGAAGACAAAGGGATAGAGGAAAGGTCTCAGGGAACCGTGAGAATTCTAGGAAGGGCAGATCCAAATCCAGACTTGGAAAGATAGAGTGTTGGAATTGTGGCAATAAAGGGCATCTGAAGAAAGACTGCAGAGCTCCAAAGAAACAAAGAGATGAACAACATAAGAGAATTCAGGAAGCAAATGTAACAGGTGATGTGTTACAATATGCTTTGATTCTTTCTGTAGATAATATTTATGAGTCTTGGGTAGTAGATTCAGGGGCTTCATTTCATGCCACACCCCATAGGAAACATTTTCTACATTATGTTCAAGGTGATTTTGGACAGGTTCATTTGGGTGATGATGCACCATGAAAAATTGTTGGAATGGGAAAGGTAAAAATAAAGCAACGCAATGGAAACCAATGGTTGTTGAAAGAGGTAAGACATGTTCCAGATTTAAGGAAAAATCTAATTTCAACAGGGCAGTTGGCAAGTGAAGGTTGTATATCCATATTTACAGATAAGACGTGGAAGGTCATCAAAGGATCATTGGTGATAGAAAAAGGAGAGAAGGTAGCTTCTACAGGAGTGGATACAACACTGTGGCATCATAGGTTGGGACACTTGAGTGAGAAGGGTATGCAAATACTTCACAAAAGAAATTTGCTGCCAGATCTTAAACAAATTGATTTGGACTTCTGTGAGCATTGTGTTTATGGAAAACAAAAGAGAGTCAGATTTCTCAGAATCATAAAAGAAAAGAAGAATGAAAGGTTAGAGCTTGTGCATACAGATGTATGGGGACCAGCTCAGGTATCATCTCTTGGTGTCTCTCGTTATTATGTTACTTTTATTGATGATGCAACTAGAAAAACTTGGGTTTATTGCATTCAACAAAAATCTGATGTTTTTGATACTTTTAAGAAATGGAAAGCTTTAGCTGAGAATGAGACAGGAAAAAGTTTGAAGTATCTCAGATCAGATAATGGAGGTGAATATTGCAGCAAGGAGTTTGATGATTATTGTTCACACCATGGGATTCGTAGAGAGAAGATAGTTCCAAGAACACCACAAGAAAATGGTGTGTCAGAAAGGATGAACAGGACAATCATGGAGTGTGCAAGGAGTATGAGATTGCATGTCGGTTTGCCCTTACAATTCTGGGCAGATGTTGTAGATATTGTTGTTTACTTAATAAACAAAGGACCTTCAATCTCTTTGGATGGTAGAATTCCAGAGGAGGAATGGACAGAAAAAAAAGGTAAACTATTATTTTTTGAAAACTTTCGGTTGTGAAGCATTTGTCCATATTGATAAAGAAAATAGAACAAAGCTTGAGTCTAAATCCAAGAAGTGTACCTTTATTGGATACAGTGTTAATGATTTTGGTTATCGCT
>ML799420.1:113842-129307 GCA_009831015.1 Picea engelmannii
TCCATCAGACTGCGATTATTTCAATGCACACTCACTGGCCCATCGGCTAAATGGTATGTCGAAGAAAAATCAGGGTCCCACGCAACTTTTGAGTCATTGGCCAAAGCATTCTTGACCTTCTTCCAATTACCCATCCGCCACGACAATGGTATTGAACTACTGTCTAACTTCAAACAAACCTCAGCCACACACATCACTGACCACATTCACGAGTGGCGTAGGCGACGTAGTTTGTGCAAAGTGGAAACCACCAAGCAACAATGTCTCGACTGGTTTCTTAGATCACTTGTCTCTCTCCTTGGAAAGGATGTAGCTTCCACCTTCCCTCAATCGGAAGAAGAAGCCATCAGTAAGGCCCAATCGTATGACCTCATCTATGCACAGTCAGGGTACTTATACACGGTACTTCCTAATCTTCCAAAACTTGTGCCATTTGGCCAAGACAAACCTGGGATGTCTCACTCAGCAGACAGACTAATAGGTGCCACCACACACCATGGTCTACAACCCCAAACACCACCGATGTATGGAACACCTCAATACCCGCCAGCATATGGGGGCACTCCTTATTACCCCCCACCTCCTTATCAACAACCATACCCTGTTGCTATACCTCCACCTATTAGTGGACCACCACCGGCACCCCCCATACATCCACCTATTCCCACAAATAGTGGTACTCCCTCAACATCAACTTATAGTACTAGTAAAATCACTACGCCTCCCTATGTACCTTATGGATTGGTACCACCACAAAATCCATACTTCCCATTTCCTGGTCCTCCACAACCCATGGCTCCCCCACATCCACATGCGGGGGTAAATTTTGTTCAACCTTCTGCTGCTCAACAATACCAAAATTTTGAACAGTTGAATACATCTAACCCAACTCATCCATCAAACAATGCCAAAAAGAAAGGATGGAACAGTAATAACAACAAACCAGGTCAAGACGGGAATCAACCCCCACAGCACCAACCAACTGGGGGCAACCAGAACCAAGGGAACCAAAACCCCCAAGGGGGAAATAATAACAAACGCCAAGGGTGAAATAATGTTAAAACCATCTTCCCTTGTGCCCTTTGTGGCGAGTTCAAACACTACACTCATCATTGCCCCCAGATCGTTGATTTCAAACGGTTGAAAGACTCAAGTAGTCTTCCTCATTCTCATGTACAACCTGCCCCTCAGCAGGCACCACAACAATACGTGCAACAACCCCCTCCCGCTGTGCTGCAAAATCCTATTCCACATCAAGGTGTGATAAACACCCAACAGGACACACAGCATCCCCCACCTCAGGTAGGACAATACCACAACCCCAACAATCCAGCAGAGCGTACAATTATCCTCACCAGTGAGGAAGAAATCCTTCTGCGAACGCGTAATCGTCAGTATCATGCACCCGTCGAGTCTACTCCCCTCTCTCCAAAGAAAACCCCTACACCAACGGGACCCCCGTTGGTGATCCCCCTTCCTTCCGCCGAACCACCACTACGCATCCCTCGCATCCCCTTACGCGGGAATGTCCACAACCCACAGGCTAGGGCAGCTCATAACTACAGCTTGGTAGACGACTTAGCGCAATCCTCAGCTGCCATATCAGTCTTGGAAGTCCTATAGACTTGTCCTATGCAGCAGAAATCACTACTTTTCGCCTTGGGGGCAGTTGAACCTGCTAATACTAGACTCATCACCTTTGATCTTCACAGCGGCGAACCTCGTCTTCCCGCCTTGATCGCTTTTCAAATACCAGTAAAAATTCGGAACATCACAGTTCATTGATGTATCATCGATGAAGGTGCATCTACATGCATTATGTCCAAAACAATATGGAAGAAACTTGGTTCCCCAGAGCTCATACCCTCTACCATCACATTGCGAGCTTATGACGGACGACCATCCTCTCCTGAAGGGCTCTTTCAAAAAGTCCCCATTGAACTCGGGGGCAAGACCATTCTCATTGATATCGAAGTTATCGACTCCCTGCTCGATTATAATATCCTGTTTGGTCGTAGCTACATGTACGCTATGAAGGCAGTGGCATCTTCCGTCTTTCGGACAATGATGTTCCCCCACAATGGGAAGATCGTGACCATCGACCAAGTCTCATATTATGAGCCTAACCCATCTGCCAACCTCGATAACATTCTTCCCCTCATCCACACCAACCAAGACGCATATCCACTCATCGAGATGGGTCCTGGGATTTTTAAAGATCCATCCTTGTTAGGGACGTACCATGGAGCACCACCACTCCTTCATCCTACTAATCAAGTATGCGTCATCTCATCTAACGGAACTCACACAGAGGACGCCCGTCCTCCTCAGGAGGCTTCAGTCATTCCTGACGTCCCAATAGTCGCAAAACCACTCCCGTCGGAGCCTCCTGTGCACTCATCGACCCCAACAATCCACGAATCCACATCCCCTCAAGGGCATAGTCCCGTTTGGGAAACAGTTCCCCAACCCCTCACTCAAATTCCCTTCTTTTACCCTCCATCAGGTATAGAATCTTTTCAGGTAGCCGCAACACTCACACTACCCAATATGGTGTTAGCAATCCTAGTGTGGTATTTACACCCACCTGAGATGGTCCCTCGACCATCCCTTCCCCCACAGGAAGGCCTCCCCATGACGATTCCCGTCCTTACCCCCACTACCCCCCCACTCAGTACCCTCCCAGCTACAGCTGGGGGCAGGATAAAGAAGAAGGAGCCCACCGCTCCACTTCCTCCACGCATCCCACCACCATGTGCACTATGTGAGAAAGAGGGCCACCAAACCAACAACTGTCCATCACAACCTGAATTATGGAATTTGATCCCCCCCAATCAAACTCCCACAACACCCGTCACTACTTCTAGTCCCACCATTACCACCCACCCTCCCAGTAGTAAAGGGTTGAGGACCAAATACGCTTGTGCTATATGTTCAGAGTATGGCCATTACACCCATCATTCCCCAGCACTGCCATGCTTTCGGCAGACATTAGCGGCTGTACGCCAGAACTTCCAGAACAACCCCAGTCCTGCTAAGTCCTCGTCAACAAATATCACTGACATCTGCTATGTCACTACTTCAGTCAATGAACGTATGAGATGCCCTTGCTCTCTCTGCAATTCATTAGCTCATTTTACATACCAGTGTCCGATGATCCTTGAATATAGGCAACGTCAATTGGCCCTACTTCACCAACCCACAGAGGCGACAATTGACATTACCTCATCACTAGAGGATCTTCATGTCATTTCTCCCGCGCCCAAGGCACTCCCAACGCCTCCATGGTTCTTCAATGACGTCTCTGAGGACTTACCCCATAACCCCCCCAACTCTCCTGCTCATCCCCCTACGGACACTCTCCACCCAATCACCACGGGTACCCCTCAGTACTTCAAAATATGGTTTATGTCGAGTGAACCCTCACCATATCCTAGCATTGCTCCCTCTGCTTCTCCATCAGGGGGCAACCACACTGTCACCGAGATCACTCCTCACGACCCCTTGTATTCCCGGTGTTTCCAATGCAACGAGGAAATACTTGAAGATCTAAACAACCCAGAATCGCCCTGGGATGCACTTCATCACCGCACACTCTTCTCTCCACAGGATTCCCTCATGCCTCCTAACCAAAACCCCATTTACACGGTCGAAACCAAAGATTTTATCCCAGCAGGGCCTATCGACTGGTTCAACAATCCCATTCCCGCCCCCGATGCTTTTGAAGAAGGTAATATAGCCAACATTTCCCCCACCATCAAAATCGACATTTCCATTATAAATGGCATCGTCGAAGAAATCATCATTGGAGCTTCTTGCACTCCTCAGGAAATCGACGCATACAAAGCCCTCTTCCAGGAATATAGGGATATTTTTGCCTGGTCATACACGAAAATGCTTGGCCTCGATCCCTCTATTGTCGAACATCGCATCGATACCTGGCCCGACATCACACTAGTTCGCCAGAAAAAGTGACCGCTACACCCATCCAAAGCCGCGGCTATCAAAGCCGAAACTGACAAATTACGCACTATCGGGTTTATTTACCCCATCGCTTATACGTCATGGGTTTCCAACCCTGTACCCATCGACAAAAAACAGGGCACTATTCGCGTTTGCACAGACTTTCGCGAACTCAATAACGCATGTCCCAAAGAAAACTTTCCAACACCTTTCATCGATCAAATTATCGACGACTGTGTCGGCCATGAGGCTCTCTTCGTTATGGACGGATTCTCTGGCTATAACCAAATTCAAATCCACCCAGCCGATCAGTATAAAACCGCATTCACTACCCTATGGGGTACCTTTGCATATCATGTCATGCCTTCTGGCTTAAAGAATGCCAGCGCAACTTTCCAGCGGGCAATGACATACATCTTCCACAATCTGGCTAAAATCATCCTCGCCTACTTGGACGACCTCACAGCTCGATCCAAGAAACACACCCAGCATCTCGATGATTTACGAATCATCTTTCAATGGTGTCGTCAGTACAAAATCCGTTTGAATCCTCTCAAGTGTGTGTTCTGCATCATGGCAAGGCGCCTCCTCGATTTTATTGTTTCCCAAAGCGGTATTACCGTAGACCCCCTCAAATTCCAAGCTATCACCGAAATTCCACCTCCCTGGAATTTACGACAACTTCAGAGTCTTCAGGGCAAAGCTAACTTTCTTTGATGCTTTTTCCCAGATTACACCATACGCGCACATGGTTTCCTTCGATTACTACGTCACGACATCCCTTTTCACTGGGATGACTATGCCCAACAGTCATTTGACGATCTTAAAGAAGCATTTTCAAATGCACCTTTAATTAGTGCACCTGACTATAATCACGACTACATCCTCTACGTATCAGCATCAGCTGTATCAGTAGCAGGCGTCCTCGTCCATCTCGGAGATGACAATCGTGAACACATCATTTATTACGTTAGTAAGAACCTCTCAGGACCACCCTTGAAGTATAAACACGAAGAGAAACTTGGTCTTGCAGTTGTCCTCACAGTCTAGAAACTGTGCCATTACATTCTGCTTCGCACCACAAAGGTCATCGCAGATTCCAACCCTATGCAGTACTTTCTTAGTCGTCGGCAAGTTAACGGAAAATTCGTTCGATGGATCGTTATCCTACAGGATTACAACCTTGAGTTCTCAACACCTAAGAGTAAGAAGGCCCTCTTTCTCGCCGAACTTGTCATGGCCCTCCCCTCTAACACCACCAATGCCCCTGTCAACACCGACTTTCCCGATGAGCATCTCTTTTACATCACTTCGGATGATCCTTGGTACGGCGACCTCCTCGTCTACCTCCGAACTCAAAAGTTTGATAACCACCTTTCACGAGATGATCGTCGATGTATTCTTCATCAGGCCCCCCGCTACCTCCTCATCGGAGACATCCTATACCGACGGGGCATCCTCACCATTCTTCGTCGATGTCTGACTATTGACGAGGCTGACAGAGTCTTAAACGACTGCCACAGCGGCGCATGTGGAGGCCATCTTTCGGGTATATCCACTGCTCAAAAGATTATCCAAGCCGGTTACTTTTGGCCTACCTTGTTTCATGATTGTATTTATGCTGTGAAACGATGTGACCAATGTCAACTCTATGCCAACAAAGCCCGAGCACCCCCCGCTCTTCTCCACCACGTCATTATTGCCGATCCTTTTTGTAAATGGGGCATCGAATTTATGACTTGTAATCCCCCCTCCAGCAATGGTCACAAATACATTGTTATCGTCGTTGATTACTTCACCAAATGGGCCGAAGCCATGCCCACTTTCAACAACACCGCTGACACTGCAGCGCGTTTTTTCTTTAACCACGTCATATCCTGTTTTGGAGTTGCTCTCCAACTCATTTCCGACCATGGGAAACACTTCAAGAATGAGATCTTCGTCGAACTCTCATCTCGGTTAGGCTTCTCTCACGAGTTTGCCTCACCATATTACCCTCAGTCAAACGGACAGGTTGAGGCAGTTAACAAAGTCCTCAAGACCATGTTACAGCGCATGGTTAATAAACATAAAACCAATTGGCATCATATGTTATTTTCTGCGCTATGGGCTTATCGAACGGTGGTGAAAACTGCTATTGGTTTCACACCATTCCATTTAGTCCATGGGGTCAAGGAAACTCTTCCCATCGAGTGTGAAATTCCCACCTTACGCACCGCAATTGAGCTATTACCTGACACTGCTCCAATGGAGCAGCGCTTGTTGAACTTGGAGTCTCTGGATGAAGATCGTCGATCTTCCTTACAGAACAATGAGGCAGCTAAAAAACGATCCAAGGTTACCTTTGATCGCCATGTCAACCTTCGATCATTTTGCGAAGGTGACCTCATCCTGGCTTAGGATATCGCTCATGATACCTTTGGCCATGGCAAATTCGAATCACTTTGGAATGGCCCTTACATTATTCAACATTGCCTCACCAAAGGCGCATATATCCTGGCCTCTCCCGAAGGCCTCTCCCTCAAAGAACCCGTTAACGGGTTGTATCTCAAGAAATTTTATGCTTAAAAGTAGTCATTCTACTTTAGGTTATTTCTTTTTTTTAGTATTTTTAATCTTTTTTCTCCTACCCTCTCATCTAAACTATCCCTTGTACTTTTGACAGATGCTTCCTCCACCAACCTACCACATCGGTTACACCAACGGCGCCAGTCGTTGGACACAAAATCTTACTTCGGCTGCTTGGGCTCTCTACACCCCCTCACATGAAATGCTACATTCAAGCGGCATATGTTTGGGACCAGCCACCAACAACCAAGCTAAATACACTGCGGTCATCGACCTCTTGGCTGACGCCCAGCATCATCATATTCGTCACCTTAGCGTCTTCCTCAACTCTCAACTAGTCGTTCTCCAGCTAAACAATGTGTACCGTGTACGCGATCCGTGCCTCTTTCGCAAATACCTGCAGGTTAGGCTGTTATCTCGACATTTTGATTCCATTACATTTACACATATTCCAAGACAATTGAATCAAATAACAGATCAAATAGCTAACGTGGTGTTAGATTGGCATATATCACATCAAGCTACACATACATAAACATCTCACAAAAACATGTCACAGCATATATATAGAATCGACATCATCAAACTCATCAACAAAAACACATGTAGAAACCAGATGAATCTCAAAAAATGTATACTCATGTATATATATAACGGCCCATCAGACCATCTGAATGTTTACATACAAAAATACATGTATCCGCAAGCCAATGCAGCACCTCGGTACAAAAAATGGGCTCACCAGCCTATATACAACAAAAACAAAAATATACATCATGCACCACTCATGGTGTCTCTATCGCCCCACCACCTGCCCCTCCCTCAGGCGGTGGCGGCCAACCACCACCTGCTCCAAGTGGTGGTGGTCCACCCACAGGACCCTCCTACCCCGGCGGTAGGCGTCCACTCGTCATAGCAGCCAGCACTACTACTCGCCGCACTATGGACCGCCATGGTGGCGGTACCCCCACACACTGCTCCAGGAAACTCTCATCCTGGATGTGCATCCACATGCCCTTAGGCACATCCTGTAAAATCGTCTCTAGATGACGGCGTATGTCATCAAAATCTACTCCGGCCACCGCCGGAGGAGCGTGTGATGGTCCCGCACTAGGGTCATCGAACTGGCGCCTCCTCGCTGCCCTCTCTGACTCAATCGATCACCCCGCAGCATCCTCCCGCCACCGTCTCTCTCCATGCGGTAGTCTCTCCGGCTCTCGTCGAGTCAGCGCTCTCTGCATCTCCACCTCGTGCCCGCGAGGTGCCACATCTACACATGCACAAAACAACAACAACAGATAGTATCAGCATCTCTATCATATACATATGGACCGATATCTCAAAACACAACATAAACCACAAACATGTACATCAAATACTAAACATACTTCGATGGTCAAACACCTCCCCTGGAGGTAGCACCATGTCCGGGTCACCCCGGAAGTCCACCCCATCATAGGGGTACCGCAGTATCACCTGCGGCATCTGCCGCCACACCTGTGCCACCTCTGCTGAAAATAAGTGGCCACCTTTTCCACCACCATGATGAAGCAAAACTGTAGACCACCGCCTCAACCGCGGCTCGCGTTCCCCCGACATCTCCAGTAAGATCCTCGGGCGCAACATCGACACCCTCTCTAAAAACCAGGCCACTAGGATGGACCCAAAAGAAAACTCTCCTCCACCAGTGGACCGACAGTGGTCCAACTGTGCCACCATCCTAGCATGAAGCGTCAGCCCCCAAGCAAACCGCTCGTCGGCCAACACTCTCTCCAGCACCAACAGCTGGCCACCACTAATCTGTTGGGTCGCAAGTGACCCATATATCTAAACAATCATCGCCGCTATAAAACGATGTGCTAGGGAGTCTATCACACCGATACTCACACAGTCCCAGACATAAAGTCCCGACTTGAGCAGTATATTTGGCCAATATCGGCCAGCAAAATGGTCCTCGACAGCACTAGCTCCGCTGGTAGGGGCGTTCCCCGAAAGGGGAGCCCAGTCAAAAAACAAATATCCTCAACCATAGTGAAGGGGATATGCTCTCCTCGTATGAGGAAGCAGTGCAGCTCCGGACTCCACATCTGGATCAGGAACTGCAACAGATGCTCATGTTCCCATATCAACGGGCACTCAAAGAACTTTAGCAACCCACAGGTTGCCAAATTCGCACGCACGTCGGGCCCCTCAATGGCCACAGCGTCTCGCAACTGGGCCCAGTCTCGCTCTCGCCACTGCATTGGCATCGTCACCACGGACCACCTGCAGACAACACAGAGTCCTATATCAGCTCATGCAACCATCAACAACATCAAAAAGACTCGTTTTTTACCCTTAAACCTTGCCTCCTAGGCGCGGTTTTTGTTACCCATAGGCGCGCGCACATGCGCGCCTGTTCATTACATAGGCGCGCATATCTGCGCGTATGTTCATTACAAAAACGCGCATATATGCACACCTGTACACTGCATAGGTGTGCATCAGTGCACACTTGTTTGCTTCACAGGCGCGCCCTTATGCACGCTTGTTCACCATACAGACGCGCACACGTGAGCACCTGTCAAACCCATAGGCGTGCACTGATGCGCGCCTGCTCAACTCACAGGTGCGCCCTTCGGGCGTGCCTTAAATTCTCCCTATTGCGCACACATGTGCGTATATTCGGTGTACAGGCGCGCATGTATGCGCGCTTATCACCAAATCCCCCACGCATGTGGGGCCCACACCCCCTAAATACCCATGTACGACCCTCCGTACAAACCCTGCCCAAAAATTGAAAACCTATTTCTATGCAAGATTATCATACCACTAACCTGATACTCGCAGATCCTCAATCGGCTGCCTTGTCCTCCCTGAATCTCCAAATCTCCTCTGAAAACTGCTCGTTCAATCACTGTTGCAGCAGGTACAAATGAGGTGGCAATATGGGCCCTACAGCTATATATAGGCCTTTTTCCAAACTTCCACTCACCATTCCGGGAGCCCAAGGCGTCCATTTTTCAAATCGTCTTCAGCCACGGGATCAGCATCCCGTCACCTACATCACAACAGTCCCTGGGTCGCTTTTCATCCTACACCCCCGGGGCACCTTTTTTTCATATCATGGTCAGGTATGCACACGCATAGTCACATTTCTCAAATACATGCTCATATCTTTGATTCTCTGCAGATATTGTTTACTTTGGGTATTTGGTTTTCCTGTGTGCAGGTACTTGATCATCCTCCATCAACACAATCCCTTCAGGTATATACTCAGCACTGGCATGTAGTCTTTCCCGTTGTATCGCACTTTACATTTCCAATTACACCCTCTAATATTGGCCTCTAGGATCCCCATTCCCGGATCTGCAGTACCCATGCCTCCATTTGCATCTTCGGTACTGTTACTTGGTAGCATTCTTACCCACATGAGTTGTCCCATTCATAGCGCCTTTTGCCACTTTTTGACACTCATGTTGTTTTTCACCCTTTAGGGATGGGAGTCCCGATAGTCTTTCATCATGTCATGAATCAGCCACATACTCCTTCTCCTCATTTTGCTAGCTTTCCCACACGGACTCCCAAATTATCTCTTTACGGTTCTATTTTTACCTGCATCACCGCAGTATCATGAACCCTCCATTTCATCCACAATCAGTTTTCCCATCTGCGAACCTACCTTCATTTCACCTACCTCGCACAGAAACTCACCAATGGGGCCCCCACCCTTCATCAGTCTTCCAAGAAAATTATGCCCTTCATGGGCCACCCATATCACACTGGGGCACCAGTTTCTGTATTTGTACGTTTCTACCCAAATTATTCATTATTTATTGTACAAACGCCTTTATTTCCAGTCATTACATTTTCTTTTGTCGTCACCTTTGGCGACTTGCTTCCTTCCTTTTGGCCACACGCAACCCATGTCACCCTTTGGTTGGAGCATTACATATCATCTACCCTTGCCGACATCGTCCATCTCTTCAGAGTACCCCACAGGTCACTTACCTCTACCCTCTGAATTTGTTCACTTTGACCCGCCTCTGGCACAACTTATCACAGGTCTTGTCATCCCCATGACACTCGACCTCGTTACATGGTTGCGGCCACTCTTTATCTCATACATCCTCCAACCAAGGGCAGTCTTGAGTATTCCCACTTCTTGACTTCGTCCATGTACCTCTGCCACTTCCTCACCTCAGTAGATTCCACGAAGCCCTTTGCTTCTGGGAGTCGCGTTCCCCTTTTTTCGACATCAGCACAATTTTTCGGAAGGGCAACAGTATCTTGATTCTCATTCTCCTTTTAATGAGAGATCTCGGACGGCATAGGGTGAAACACCATTGCTCCCTGTTGTCGTTGGCCCCCCTAACATTCGACGCCAACACTTGCTCATGTTATGGTGGGTCTTACTTTGCGACTATTGCAGTTATTTCTATAATTTGCCGAAGACCTCTGAACTTGGTAGGGCCATCAATGCCCGCATCATCGTCGATACTTATTACCGCGATCATTGCCTATTATTCAGAGTATGTTCCTTTGCAGAATTGTCTTCTGCCTTTTTTCATCACCGCCCCCGAGGGCGCTGCAGTTGTCTACACCAACACTTCAGTCACCTTTTGTCAGAGTTACATGACACAAGCATGGGGCATGCCTACCTCGTTTGTACACAGTTTTCTATTTTTTGCACCTCATAGAAGGTCGGGTCCTACCAGTTCCTTTTTTCTCCAACGGATCACTCTAAACGATCCCACTATTGCTCTATCTTACAACAACATTCTCAGTAGAAGAAACATTGATGGATTTCGGGTATACGTATGCTCCTAACCTCATCCATCAGGGGGCATCTTTTATCACTGAAATTTCATCCGCAAATGGCGACAAGAACTCAGCATCGTCAAACAGTAATGAAGTCATTCATGGCCTTGAATTAATCTCACAGCATTCAAAAAAGGTCAAAAACTATACAAAGTAGTGAAAAATTGAAGAGCGCTTTACAGAAGTTAGGCGCGCGCGCACATGCGCGGAACAGAAACGTATCAAGAGCGCATACGCGCACGATGAGCGGTTGTTAGCGCAAAAATATGCGCACTTGCTAAACGGCGCATTTATGAATGTGGTCGGCCTCCCAACCACTTATGGTTCAGCTCCCAAGCTGATTTGACCTCCAAATCCGGGCTGGATCCGAATGGTGGGCTGGTCAAAGACCTAATAATGCCCTAAATGGCCTCTTTTCACACTACAAAGCAGTTTCACAATAACCCAATGCAATGCTATAAAAAGCCATGAATGCACCTCATTTTCTCAAGGAATTCTAAGTAATGTTATGTTTCCTATATTGTTTTAAGGACTCCATCCTTGACAAGAGCACATTGGCACCATTTCATTGAGCAATCCATCTCTCCATTGAGTGGATTTGCAAAGATTTCTTCAACCACCATTTTCATTTTCTTTGTTGTAAGGAGAGCAAGCTTGTGAGGGTCCAAGAGCCTTCCCTTGGAGGAAGAAGAGACTCACAGTCCCCTTTCTTCTTGGTGCTTTGATTTCATCAATAGATCAGCTTAAAAACATTGGTGACATGGGTCTTTTTGTTTTTGTTATCTCTATGTCCCTATGCTTATGATTTTAGTTTGTATTAGTTTAATTCTTGCTTATAGTTTTGTTTTTCTTTCTCTAACTCTTTCCTCTACAGCTGTCCTACTCGGCAAGACCCAACTGGGCATGCAAGCACCTCTTATTTTCTCACCAAGGTGACGAAAGAGGCGCAACACAGACAATAAATGAAATACAAAACAATGGAATATGAAATACCAGTACAAGCATGTACCTTTGTATCTCCACTTCTACACTTGCGGTAAAGACTCCTTCGTTTTCTCTAGCTATTATGTTTGTTTCAATGTCGGAACACACAAAATACAATGAACATGAATGGAATCTGTTATGCAGGGGAGAACAGGTAATACGTACATACAATAAATGAGAATTAATAAATAGAATAAAATATAGTTAGAAACATGAACCTTTTCTTTTCTCCATTCATGGTTGTAATTATATAAAGTTTTCCTACCCAAAATATATTACAAGCCAGAAAATATTAAGAAATTGCATGACCATAGCTGAATGATTTTGGTTTTCTGCTGCAAAGTATCCAGATATGCTTTGAGACATGGAAATATAATTTTGCAGTATCTTTGGTGTACATCTCATATTTTAAGTACAAGACAAATCATATCATGGTCACACCAATCTATGTACAGGATAAAGAGGTTGTATTCTGATATGGGCAAATTTCACCATATATGGTTAATAAGTGTGTTTTACACATGTTTTATCTTAACAAAAAGACAACGAACATTGCAATTGCACATGTAGTTGTCCAATTATTTGTTATGCCACTATTTTGTAGAATGTCAACACTGAAGTATCCTAGAATGATAATGGTTTCCTCCAAACGTAAATGGTGTGATGCATTCGAGAACACATTCACTATGCTAGCTATGTTGTACGCCAAACAACATAGAAACTGAATACTGCAATTTGCAATCCACGGAACACCACTCTTGCTAGCACCATCTCAGTATCATTTTCTTCTACAAGAACATTTTTCAAAGGAATGCAGGTATGGTCTAGAGATAGGAAAAAGAATTGGAGAAAAATCTAAGAGCAAGATAGGCGAGCATAGGACAAGCGCCAGATCTCGAATTCGTCAAACACAACAAACAACAGAACGGCAGGTCCACTTGCGGTTGTAGGACCTGAACACCTCAAAGTGAAAAAAAAACAGCTCCAACTATCGTCGCAGGACCCCAACCATCCAAAGCTGAAGTAAACAAAGGAAAACAACAAGCACGAACATGCCCAACTACAGCCCTGAGACCTCAAACTCGCAAACTTGAGCCAAACAAAAACAAGCAGCAATTGATGAACCAACAAACCAATGAACAAGCAACAACCATTGAACCAGTAAACAACATATGTATCTCCAATGATTACCAAACTACAACCCAAGTACAGAAGGAACTCGAAACATATGACGAGCATGCTAGTAGAAATAATCAAACATTCTTACTTTCAAACTGCAAATAGTGAACATCAAAGAATGAATATAAATGAAATTATGGCATCGAAACTTACTCTGAAACGATGAAAGACAGAAGCGCAGGTCAAATTGTGGGTGCAGCACTTGGACCCGGCAAAGTAAAAAAAAACAACTCCAACTGTGCATGCAGGACCCCAAACCTGAAAAGTTGAAGTAAACAAAAAAAATCAACAAGTAACAATAGGTCCAACCACAAGCGCAGGTTCTCAACCTTGCAAAGTTGAACCAAACAACAACAAGTAGCAACCAACGAACCAACGAACAAGAAGCACCCATCGAACCAGTAAACAATGTATGTATCTTCAAAGATGACCAAATTGCATTCCAAGCATAGAAGAAGTATGAAACATGCAATGGCTATGCAACTGGTTGTGGACAACAATATTCTCCAAATCCACTGCAACATTGTATGGAAAAATCCGAGGAAAAATGTACTCTGAGAAGCCTATTTAGGTAAACATTTAAGGTTGTCATGTTGTTTAAGGGCCTCGCGGTATGCAAACATTTAAGTTTCCATGCATGTTTAAGGACCTCATGCTATGTAAACATTTAAGTTGTCATGCCTATTCAAGCACCTCAAAAAAAGTGTCAATGCTCTAAACCTTTAGTATGTAAACATTTTTTTATTTTTTTTTGTAAATGAGTGTGAGAATCTATATTACTAAAGAAAATTATAATACAAAAAAGATACAGGGACTCCCAAGATCTGCCAAAACGGAAACCAGATATGGGGTCCCAGGGGAGCAATGTCTAATATAGAAGGGGAGGTCTGGGCACCCACCATGGGAAACTGACCCAAACCTCCGCAATCCAGTTTGAAAAATGACAGCATAACGAAAACATAGAAAGCATAAGCATAGTGGGGTTTACTCGTACACTGAGAACCTTGACCAGGGCTGGTCCTGGGCTAGTCCAGGTTGATGGGGTGCTCTTCATATCCCTACTTCCTTGCCTCGTTCTCCTCCCTCTGCTCCACCACATGTATCTTTCTGATGCACGTTGCGGTTCCATTTCTGTTGGCTGGAGTAATGTCTATATGGTGAACATAGCGTAGATAAAGATGGAATTTCCCTGTCAGTCGCTCCATTTTTTCCTACTGGCTTCATTGGTCATCTACAAGTCTTTTGGAACTTGCCTCCAGGTTGTTGAGGTGGTTCACAATACCTGTGAGCACCTTCTTCTCGTCCCTGGTTTATTTATTGTTGGTTTCCTTCCAGTATGTAAATTCTAACCTTGTACAATACCTACTGCAAATTGATATTCAGAAAAGAACAGAAAAGATACAATGGAAAATACAAACATTACACAGAGATTTTTCACCTAGAAACCCAAACCGAGAAAACCAGCATATATTATATTCATGCATTGTGTTACATTGTTTACAATACAATATACATATAGGAGCTAGCGGCATCCAAAACCCTAACCCAATGACCTGGATTAGTCCAAAACCCTAATTCCTTAACCAGAAATAGAAAACCATCGGCAAAAAAACCATGTGCCGAAAAACCACCTAAATATCATGTGGTCCCGGAAATATGTCGTCCCGGTAATATGTCGTCCCAGAAATATGTCGTCCTGAAAATATGTCGTCCCGGTGCGAAAAAAAATTTCGGGGGCGCTGCCCCCAAACCCCCATGCGGGGGGCTTTTCCCCCCTGTGCACCCGACGCAGACGCTCAAACACTACTACTCATGCAAAGAATATAAAACATACCCAACATTCTCCCACTTGTTGTTTTCTTTGCACACAGGGGGTTACAGGGTTACATAGTCAACAATCCAGGGCATCAATGCCCATGGATCCTCTACACCAAGAGAACTTCTCAGTGCTCACAGATTTTGTTAATGAAT
>ML799420.1:133303-143522 GCA_009831015.1 Picea engelmannii
CTTTTCACCTAAAAAACAATACCGCAGATCTCCCACTGTAACAAGGCTTATCACAGTCCCGAGCCAAACCCTTGACGACAAAGGCATCCCCCTGAAGCCAATAAATCTCTGATACCAAATGTAAATTCTAACCTTGTACAATACCTACTGCAAACTAATATTTAGAAAAGAACAGAAAAGATACAATGGAAAATACAAACATTACACAGAGATTTTTCACCTGGAAACCCAAACCGGGAAAACCAGCATATATTATATTCATGCATTGTGTTACATTGTTTACAATACAATATACATATAGGAGCCAGCGGCATCCAAAACCCTAACCCAATGACCTAGATTAGTCCAAAACCCTAATTCCTTAACCAGAAATAGAAAACCATCGGCAAAAAAACCATGTGCCGAAAGACCACCTAAATATCATGTGGTCCTGGAAATATGTCATCCCGGTAATATGTCGTCCCAGAAATATGTCGTCCCGGAAATATGTCATCCCGGAAATATGTCGTCCCGGTGCGAAAAAAAAATTCGGGGGCGCTGCCCCCGAACCCCCCTGCTCGCCCAGCACAGACGCTCAAAAACTACTACTCGTGCAAATAATATAACACATACCCAACACGGTCCACACACATCTTACCTATCAACATTTTTGTTCACCAGGCTTCCTCCACCATCTTGTGGTAGAGGGTTGTTCTAGGTTGTGTGGCTCCTGGGTCCCTTATCCCCCTCACTTCCTGAGTTAGTTTTGTTCAGGATTTGCCCCTGCGAGTGTTGTTGATTTCTCACTCCCGTATTTTGATGAGTGTCTTTCCCTTTGTATCAACCTGCATGAGGAAGGTACTCTTTGCTTCCTTGGTCGCTTGTTCGATTCTTTTCAGCCTTCGAGCGCTTGGTGGAGGTTTTGTTCCCTGGGGGCCTCTCTTGCTACTGGTTTTCTTCATGCGTACCATCTTCCCTTGCATATGGTAGGTTTTACATTGGGTTCTTCTCCTATTCTGCTTCACCGCTTTCTGGTATGTAAGGTGGCCCCTGTAATTGCTTTGCTCTGGTCTGTTTCTCTTTCTGTTATGCCTTTTCTTATGGAGCCAGCCCGGTTGCGGTCCCATCCTTACAATCATGGCCTGCTCATCAAGGTGGACCTTCTGGTCCATGTCCTCTGTTCCAGAGCGTGTGCACTTGATGGCCTTGTCGTAATCCCTGTGCCAATGCTTTGCCTTATACACTGTATGCCAGTCATTTCCCCGCCCCGTAATGGTACTTGGGTGAGGTGTACCCAGACTTGACCCTGGAAAACCTTTTCCTCCTTCATCCTAAGCCGCCTGTTGGTTATTTGTTATGCTTTCCCACAAGTCACCCATGTACTTCTTTCTATTGACAAGACCGTGGCGTCGTGCCTTCGCCTGATGTGTGATCTATACCTGCATTTGTAACCTTGTTTGATTGGTGGGCTATCGGATTCTGTCTGGAACCTATGTTCCCTTCAATTCCTTCTGCGCCTCCATTCTTGAAGTGATCTTCCGTACTAAAAATGTTGTCAAAGTCTTTTGTCGTAAGTTGGGTGCAATCTATTCGGAATCGACCTTACAGGATGTTGCTCCAGATTGTGTCCAGTTCTGGACCTTCACTATCCACCCCCTCATTTGCTATTCTGTCTGTCGGTCCATTTGCTGACCTCTGAACCCAGCGTAACTCCACGATGATCCATGTCTGCAAGTTCTCTTGGATTTTTTACAGTAGGTGTGTCAATCACCAGTGTCTCTGGGTTTTGCTCATTCTAGTGTCGTTTTGGAGTTTTCTTACTGTGTTGATCACCAGCGTGAAATCTCCTTCCACTATGGCATTTTTCATCCCCTCCTGACTTAGAATCTCCAGGCCAGTCTCCAAGGCTTCGAATTCTGCAGTGTTTTTGGTTGAGTTTCCCAGACTCCCAACCTACAGTCAGATGATGTTTCCTTTACTGTCCCTGATTACTCCTCCCAAACTTGTTTTCCCTGGGTTGCCTTTCTCCGCCCCGTCGAAATTCAACTTGAGGGAGCCTGAAGGTGGTGGCTTCTAGTTGCGCTCACCTACTTTGAGTTGCGGTGAACGTCTGAACTAATTGGGGTTGTGGTTGTTGTTCAGGTGGAAGGCCTCTAGGACTCAGGAATCCTGGTCAGTGGGTTTCACTCTACCTACCTGGCAGTTGCAGCTCTGCACTGTATCTCATGTCATGGATATTATGGTTTCCTTGATCTTCCCTTTGGGCCAGCTTTGGTTTCTAAAAGTGCATCGGTTCCTTTCCTTCCATATCAACCATATGATCATTCCTGGGGTGAGTATCCAACAGAGTTTCACCTCTTCTTGTTCGTTGTAGTTCTCTTTCCAGAGATTGATGGTTGCAGCAATGTTACCTCGAATCCTGTTGGACTTGCGGAAGATACTTGTCTCCCAGTCCTAGAGATCTGTAGTGTAGGCTCATTCATCAAGGAGATGGTTCATTGTTTCTTCCTGGGCTTGACAGAGACAACATCTTGATGGACCTATGAATCCCCTTTTCCTTAGGTTTTCCCAAGTTAGAATGTGGCTGTGAAGTATTAACCATTGGAAAATTTTTATCTTTGGCCATTGGGGAATGTTCCATATCTTATCTCAATGTTGTGTTGGGTCTTCTTGGTCCAAGTCTGCCATATAGTGTCGGACTTCTTTTAGGTTGAATTCCCCACCGTCTTTTTGTCCCCATATCAGTTGGTCCTCTCCTTCCGTGACTGTTATTTTACGTCTTCCCAGTTCCTCTTCCACCTCTTTTACTATTGTTGCGGGTGGATCATTGTTCTGCAGAGTGATCTTGTCCCAGATTCTCCATTTGTTGCGGTCTGTTTCCTATTTCTTATTGGAGTACCTCTTTGTCTAGGTTCTCCATTTTGTATTCCTGTTGCAAAGTGTCCTCCCAGAATCTGGTTGTTTTGCCATCCCTGATTTCCCAAAAGTTGTGTGTCTGAATCCAGTCTTTGTTGCGCCAAGCTAGGTTCCAAATGGTTGAACCTTCCCTGTTTCCTCTGAAGCGGATTTGGTCCTGGTAGCGAATGTTCGGGGCATACTTTGCCTTCCATTGGTTTACCCAAGGTGTATTAGTTTCTTTGACCCAGCACCACCAGAGTTTCACCCCATTGGTGTTATTGGTCACTTGTGGGTCCTGTAGCCCCAGGCCTCCTTGTATTTTTGGCTTGCAGACTTTCTCCCAAGCCACAAGGGCCCATTTTTTCTTTGTTTCTATGCCTCGCCACGGGAATTCCCTTTGGATGGCTCTTATTTTTTGTATAATCCTCTATGGAGTTGCGAAGACAAACATCATAAAGGTTGGGATTTCTTGTAAAACACACTTGGTTAGGATCGGTCTTCCGGCTAGATTGAGGGATCTATACGTCCAATTTTTTACCCGCTCCTGTAACTTGTTTATTACTCCTTCTCAAGTTTTCATTTTGTACACTTTGTTTGTCAGTGGAAACCCCAAGTACTTGGCTAGGAGTGTCTTTCATTCAAATCCCAGAATGTTGGTCAAATTCCTTTGGATAACTGGGTTGGTATTGAAGAAGAAGATCATCGACTTGGAATGGTTGATCTCAACACCCGAGGCTTCCCCAAAATCTTCTAGGATTCGCTTGTAGGATTTAGCTTCCTTGACCATGGGTATGCCATGGAGTAAGGTATCATTCACAAACTGTTGGTGTGTTGAAGGTTTGAGACCTGTTATTTCCCCTGTTGCGGTTGCGCTCTTTATGCTCCGGCTGAGGCCTTCCATCATCAGAACAAATAGGAAGGGGGATAGTGGGTCTCCTCATCTGATACCTCTCATGGGCCAGAAAGGTTTGGCAGGGGCTCCATTGATTAGTAGCGAGTAGCTTGTTGTGGATACGAGACTAACAATCCAGTTGATCCAATGTTGGGTGAAACCAAAGGCTTCCAAGGTCTTAACCATATAGTGTCAGCTAATTTTGTCATAAGCTTTTGCTAGATCCATTTGTTTTATCATTCCCCCTATATTCTGAAGCTTCAAGGTGTGAATGATCTCATGGGCCTCGATGATGTGGTCCATTATTTGTCTTCCTTCCACAAATCATGCTTGTTCTTGTGAGACCAGTGTAGGTAGGAGGGGTTTCAATCTATTTGCTATGACTTTGTAGATTATCTTGTAAACCACATTGCATAACGCTATAGGTCTGTACCAGTCAGGGGTTTTGGCTTCATTTTCTTTGGGGATTAGTGTGATCATTGTGGCGTTTAGTGCTTTGAGGATTGAGGCTGGCCTTCTAGAGTCTTCTACTACCTTATAAACGTCATGTTTGACGATTTCCCAGCAGGCTTTGAAGAATTCCACTGTGAAGCCATCTGGACCTGGGGCTTTCCCATTGGGCATTTCGTGGAGCACCTGGTCAACTTCTTCAATGGTAATAGGTTTGTTTAGGAAGATGTTTTGTTCCTCTGTGACCAAGCATGGAATATGTTGGGTTATCCTTTGAATGACCTATGTTCTGTCTTGGTTGGGTTCTTGGGCTATCCCGTGCAAGTGTTTAACCAAAACGGTTTCAATGTCCTGAGGTGATTCGCGCTCGATTCCATCGTGGTGCTTGATCTTCAGGATTTTGTTGTGGGATCTTCTAGCCATGGTTGTTCTATGGAAAAACTTGGTGTTCCGTTCTCCTTCCTTTAGCCATCAGATACGGGACTTTTGATGCCAGAGTGTTTCTTCCTGCTGGCATCGTTCCTCCCAATCTTGGGTCATCTGGATCTCTTCCTTTTTCTGGTCCTCCGTATGGCCTTTTAGCATGCAGGTTTATTGGAGTTTTTTCATTTTTCCTTCTAAGTTGTTTTTCTCTTGGTTTATATTCCCAAACGTATCCCTGTTCCACTCTTTGAGCTTATTTTTGATGTACTTAAGTTTCTTATAAATTTTGAACATCCTGGTCCCTTTCTCCGGTTGCTCCTCCCGCCACCACTGTTTGATTCTTTCCTTGAAAGTCGGGTGTTCAATCCATAATTTCTCAAATCTAAAGGGTCTGTTCTTTGGTGTTGTTTGGAAACCTGCTTCCAGTTGCACTGACCAATGATCAGATCCCCCCTAGGGAAGGATGTTGCAATCTAAGGTTATCCCCTGCATAATGATTGACTCTGATATAAGGAATCTATTGAGTCTTGTTGCTACCTGAAACTGGTTCATTCATTTATTGTTCCAGGTGAACTGGCCATTCTTAGTTTTAAGATCTACCATCTCCGCAAGTGAGGTGATGATGTTGAAGTCCCCTGTCAGGATCTAGTGGAGGTTAGTGGATCGGGATTTTATATCTTCTAGGTCTCGGATCATTCCTCTCTTTTCCTCTGACCCTTGGGGCCCATACGCATTAGTGCAGAGAATCTTCTATGTGTTTCCAATGATTTACATGCATACCATTAGGGTGTGCTTGGTTGCTTCGGCTGCTATTAGATTTAGAATTTGTAGGTTCCACAAAGTGAGAATGTCGCCTGCCATTTGGTGGTCTTTGATGGCTACCATCTTGTACTTGCGCCAATGTTGTTTACTGATTGCCTCCATTCTATCTGTAGTGCATTTTGTCTCTTGAATGAAACAGAGATCTAGTTGTTCCTACTTTAGTTTAGTCCTAAGGATTCTTTGCTTTCTTGGTTTGTTTAGGCCTCTTATATTCCAAGTTATGACCTTCATTTAAACATGTGGGGGGGAGTTGGGAAAGAGTTTCTTGATCTTACCCAAATTTATCAGTAGTGCTCCCAACTCCTGTAGGGATACACTGTTTGATTTCCTACCTTTTTTCCTCCTCGTCTTCTTGGGTGATAGTTGTGGTTATCCCTCGTCGGCTTTGACTCCTAGGTGTCCTATCTCCCCGTGTGTGCATTTTTGTCCTCTGGCTTTGGCTTCCTCCCATAGGAGAAACAAGTACTGGATGCGATCAAGTTGCTTTGTTGGTACGTTTTCGACTCCCTTCCTTTTCCATTGCTCCAATATGTTCGGAAGGTCTATCCCTTCTCTTTCCACCAGGTCCCTGAGATCAGGGCCTTCTATTCCTACTTCGCTCTGGGTCATCTCCGCATCTCCCTCTACATCTTGCACGGTGGTGTTGTCGTATTTTATTTCTCCCTCCATCAGGGTTTCACAACTCCCCTGTGTCGTCTTGTTACTCGGTCGGTCGATAGGCTCTTTTGTTGCTTGTTCTTTGACCTCTTGAGATTTTACTAAGTCACTTTCATCTTCTGCCCCTTTATTTGTTTGGTCCCTTTCATCCAAGTTTTTTTGGGTCTCCTGGTTATTTCCTGTTGAGGTTTTATTTTGTTTGTTATTTTCTCTATTTATGGGGTTCGATGTTATAAACCCTTCCTCATCCTACTGTGTTTTGGGGTTTGTCGCTTCCTGCTTTTTATTAAGAGGGAATTCTCTAATCAAGTGGTCGTGTTCATGGAATCTTCTACATCTAAAGGGGATTTTTTCGTAATCTATGTTTTGGATCCATTCCTCATCCCTGAATTCCAAACTTATGGCTTCTGGGAGTGCTCCAGAAATGTCCATCTCTATGCAGATTCTTTCGTACAATGTGTATCTTCCTTTTAGGGTGGCTTCTGAAGTCTTCACATATTTCCCTAGTTTGTTTCCTATTGCTTCAAAAGTGGAGGGCAACTAGTAATCTAAGGGTAATGAATAGAATCTCAGCCAGACCGGTACCTTTTTGAATGTCTCTTTTTCCGAGGAGAAATTGTCTTTCCAGGGTTGCATGTACAGTATAGCTAAGGCGTGGAAGTATGGACCTCCCTTGAAGACTCTATCCCTATCCTCCAGATTCATGAAGACTGTTGTGAAGAAACCTTTCGAGCCTAGGTGGAGCTCCACTTCTCTATTTGGCTTCTAGTGATATTTGATCCAGTTGTGCAAAGTTCTCCCTGTGGGCCATAACCCCATGAACTTGCATATGAGTGCATGCGTCTTCATATGGTCCCTGTAGAGTTGTGTTTGTGGGTCCTCCAGTATCACCTTGGGTATCATTGTTGTTTTGGGCTTACACGGGTTGCGCCCTTCTGTCTCGTTGGCCTTCGCGATCTCTTGTGCCTCACTCTGAGTTTCCTTAGCTTCTTCTCTCGTGCTCTTGTTTTAATGCTGGTTTCTTTCTTGTCATTTCCCTGGGTCTGATCCCGAGGTTCCTGTCGTTGGTGCCTTGAAAATTATGCCTCTTGGCCCTTTCCCTCTGTCCACCACTACCTTTTTGTATGAGGAGGTCCCCTTGCCCCCCCCTTTGGTGCTCATGTTGCTCTATGTTGTGACCACGACTGTCAAACCCTAGATCTAATTTGGTATGTAAACATTTCGATACAAATATAAATAATAAAAAAGGACATATTAATATGAAGTCAACGAATTATCGATCACTATAGTCCCTCTACGCCTTCGGCAGACACTAATAATAATAAAAACATTAAAAAACAACGTCGAAGCTCAGAACTTTTGGTATGTAAACATTTCAGTAAAAATGTAATAATAAAAATTTAAAAAGAGCGTCTAAGATCAAAACTTTGGATATCTAAACATTTACAACATTGGGAACAACGAAGCTGGCAATAAGACCTCCAATATATTCTCCAATGAGACGATGACATATAAGGTTTTTTTTATTATATAAAAATTAATGTGTTTACTTCTATAGTACGAACAATACAGATGATGCGAAAATTTATAGTCAATGTGAAAATTTATCGATGATGCTATAATCCCTCTACGCCTTCGACAGGCACTAATATTAATAAAAACATTAAAAAATGGGGTTGATGCTCAGAACTTTTGGTATGTAAACATTTCAGTAAAAATGTAATAAAAATTAAAAAAGAGCGTCTAAGCTCAAAACTTTGGATATCTAAACATTTACAACATTGGGAACAATGAAGATGTCAATAAGACCTCCAATATATTCTCCAATGAGACGAACAATACAAATGATGCGAAAATTTATAATCAAATGACATATTAATATGAAGTCAACGAATTATCGATCGCTATAGTCCCTCTACGCCTTCGACAGGGACTAATAAGAACTCAAAACCATATACTTCTATTAATATAGATTATTAACTAAAACATCAAACAAAAACATTTAACAAAATATCCATTTAGAAATTATTATTCCTATTCGAGAGGATGGCCTCTTAAAGAGTTTAGAAGGTTTTCTAATGGTAAGAAAATAAAAAAAGGGGGCTATAATTTTGCACTTCTAATAAATGACTTCAGAGTTGAAGTAAAGAAATTGGGGATGTTGCTACTAGCACAACACTCACAGAGACATCAAATGAGGCCCAATAATATCTATAAAGAGAGTGAGCCTGAGAACTTAACATGTGACCTCTTGCTTGTAATTCAGAACACTCAATCACTCGAACTAACCCACTAAACTAATTTTTTTAATATAAATTAAGCAAATAATCTTAATATTTTTAAATGATACACTATTATATAAATATTGTTTAAATATAATACTAAAAATAAATTTATTTTTTAAAATTTATTTAAATAAATAAATAAAGCAAGCATAAATTACTCAAATTATAGAGCAAACACAAGTGATATGAATACTAAATGTTATCTCTATCTTATATTGAAGGCGTAAAAGTAACTATAAAAAAAAAATTCTATGATGAAGAATAAAAGTTAATTTTTTTATTTAAAAACTTTGTTATTTAAATATATATTTTTTATTAAACAAATTCAATTTTAATTTTGATTTATTATTTAATATGTATTTTAATTAAGAAAATACTATATCATATATAACAAATTTTGATTTATTAATTAATATATATTTTAATTAAGAAAGGAATATATATATATATATATATAACTTTAGTTAATGTTTATAATTGTTTTTTAATTAACAAATTAAATTAAAAATATATTTAAAAAAAAAAAATCTCCATCATAAAATTATGATGAAAGAAACAAAAATAACAATTCTTAAAATACATTCGGGAGGGTTTGGTGTGTCACTATAAAATCACTTTCTCGTTTTTTATCTAAATAAATATAAAATTTTAAAAATAATATATAAAATATAAAAACTTATAAAATGTAGGAGGTAAATCTTGGTACGGTTTAGTCTGTCATTATAAAATCATTTTTTCTCGGTAAATCTTGGTAGGGTTTGGTCTGTTATTATAAAATATTTTTCTCTTTTTATCTAAATAAATATAAAATTTTAAAAATTAATATATAAAATATTTAAATTTATAAAAAAGAAAATGGTAAATTTTGTTAAATTATATTATTTAAAGAACGATGAAAAACATTGTAAAAATACAATGATTAGGATGATGTTAGTTATCTTTAAGAAGAGATACATCTAATATTTTCATTTGCACAAATTTCATAATAAAAAGTTGAAATTACATTTTATCATAATGTTCAAAATTTTAAGAGAAAAAGCTAACTATAATAATTGATGTGATGAAAAGAAGGCAAATTATTGAAATATCATCTTGAGATTATAATTTTTACATATGAACTCTATTTTGAACATTTTTTGGATGATTAGAAAGATTATTTTGAACTCTCAAAGTTTAGCAAGTCAAATCCTCTTAAAAAAAACATGTCCAGTAAAATCGTCAAAAACAAATACTTTTTGGACCACTAATACATATAGTACTCTAATATTAACTTTTCAAATATGACAATTCAAATCCTCAAAAAACATATCCAATATTATCAACAAAACCTTAAAAAAAAATTCAAAAAATATGTTGAAAATTTAAAGCTTATAAAAAAAAATATTCAAAACCATTTATAACATTTCCCTCATATTCCAACTCTCGTGTGAAAGAAGCGCATCTCTTTCACTTTCTTTGTAGACTTAGAATACACCTTCTCTATACATTGTTTACTTTTTCAATGAAAAGGGAAACAATGAAATATCTATATTATTTAGTAAGTGCAACGTCAACGTTACAATAATGGTGGGGTCACATTTATTTGTGTAATAAGCAAGTTGTATGGCGTTATGATTATTTATCCACAAGTCCTTTACACCTTTCATACATTTATTTGTGTAATAAGCAAGTTGTATAACAATATGTTTATTTATCCACCAAGTATGCACCCACAAACAATGCACCGAATATTTTTTTATGAAGTAGCTTTGACATATATGTTGAACTCTTTGTCAAACTTAAACTAGTATGGTGGATTGGCCATTAAAATCTA
>ML799420.1:171767-196717 GCA_009831015.1 Picea engelmannii
TGAACATTTAAGTGGGGTAAAAGGAGGTTGCCCCCTCGAAGAGGCTTATTATCTGAAATTATCTCTTTTTCAAGGCGTTGAGTACTTTTTCTGAGGTTTTTCTATGCTATATTGATATTTGGTTCTTAACAGTGGAGGTCGCTGCCAAGATCTTCTTTGAACAAGTGTGGGTACACTTAGGGATCCCACAAACCATTATCTCAAATCGGGACAATCGGTTCCTCAACACATTCTGGTCGAGCCTCTCGTCACTGCTAGACACCAAGCTCACCAAGTCCACTACCTTCCACCCCTAGATGGATTGCTAAACCGAGGTCGTCAATCGAATGATCGTGCACATCATGTGCATGTATAATTCCAAGTACCCCCGCACCTGGGATGAGAGTATTCCCTATCTTCAACACAACTACAACAGATCCATACATAGCTCAACCGACCACAACCCCTTTCAGGTGGGGTTGGGATTTCAACCATTAGGTCCCATGGATGTTGCACTACCACTTGTTGCCACTCAAGCAGACTCATCGCATGCTCCAACTAGAGCTGACAAAGACACTCGGTTCATCGATTGGATCCAACACATCTACCAACATGTTCATGATATTTTACAGAATTCCAATGCCAAGTACAAGCACCGTCATGATCAACATCGGGTGCCACACCATTTTCAGGTGGGAGACAAAGTCTAGTTGCACTTGCAGAAAGAACGCCTTACAGGGCCTCATCGGAAGCTTTTTCCACTTTGTTATGGACCTTACACCATCACCAAGGTTGTGGGTAACAATGCTTTTGAGCTCAACCTTCCCCCCTTCCTTGGCTTGCACCCAGTGTTCAATGTGGACCTCCTTCGGCCTTATTTTCCACCATTATTGGACACCTCAGAGATAGCAGAACAATTGACACCAACAGAGCTCAAACCTAATTGCATGGAACATGCATCCACTGATCATATCCTGGACAGACAGGTCAAGGGCACTTGGTAGCAGACGATCCAACTTTATCGGGTTGTCTAAGCAGGGCAACTCCTGCACCAAGGCAAGTGGATCACCTAGGGCCAAATTCAACATTAATTTCCTCATTTGATGGGGGAACTCAACGCATTGGAGACCATTGCTTCCTAAGGGGGGAGGATTTATCCAGGAGGATATCAATGTCCACCCACCTTTTCCAACTGGCTCAAAACATTTGTTTTGGCAACTTACTATTTTTAGCAGTTTTTTGGTTCTTGAACTTTCGAGGCCATTTTGAGGGCCTAAACATCGATTTTTCATGATCGAGCACCTACGTGATGGGAAAAGGCTCTAATTGAGCCCCCTAAATGAATCTCCTCTTCAATACATTTCCAACGAGCTATCGTGCGCTCAAAACGGAGATTGTATGCAAAAGTTACGACCCCAGAAAGTTGATGTACTAACTTACCCCAACGGGGCCCACATGACTTTTGGTGCTTCATCTCCTAGGGTTAGGTTTTTTTATGTATAGGGTTTTTGCATTCATGTTTATTGTAAAAATTCCTTCAGAGCCTCATTTTACTCATCTTCTTGCGAATGAGTGTAGCTTTCACATCTCGTCTCAGAGATAAACTGCCACCATTCTAGCAAGTTTGTTTTCAATCTGCATTTTACAATTTCAGCATATTTCTTATTTAATAGAAATCAAGTTTTATTGTATCTTTGTTATTATTCATTGTGTCTTTGTGTTGATGTTATAAATATTTGGTTTCATTTTGTTCCGCTCCTAAATACGGATCAAGAGTGGATTGGGTTGGGTTGAAAAGAAGTGGATTTTCCTAATTGTGGGATTCCGTGCTTGTAGTGTAGAGAACTTTGTTTTTGTAGGTGTGGAATTTCCGATTAAATTAATGTAGACAGAGGTTTTTTATCTGTAATTATCTCGTTAGACCGTTGATTTAAATTATGTGTGTAATGTTTATTGTTATTGGTTGATTTGCATCAGAGTTACAGTGGTATCATGTAACCATAAATTACAGAGAATCATGATCATCCGTTTGGTTTATCGACAAGCATAGATCGTCTGATCAAAAGCAAGAATAAACCTGCAAAGTTATTCCAATCGTCAGATCGATAGAGGCACATTGTGGTAAAAAGGCGGTGAAGCCCGGCAATCGTTGGATCGTCGTTGATCTTGGACGAGATCAATGGATATAGCTCAATTCGGATGTTGAAGGAGCGAGGGAATTAAACCAAAGGTGACCCCCCAAAATAATCATCACCTTAATCGTGTCTCCACATGTTGAGAGTTTAATTATTTAAGCTCTCCCTTACCTTGGGATTGTGAAAGGTCTTTGGCCCCCTGAAACTACCAGAGTATTTCATCTCAACAGTTAAATAAAACAAAGACCATCGATTTTTTCAAAGTGGGAAAATTGCTTATCTAGGGTTAGCGCTAGATCACACCCTATGGTCATATGAAAACCACGATCCTTGGACGCTTTTGAATATAGTGTTATCATACAGAGTATGAATTTACTCTTTCAGGTAAGAATATTAGGCTAGATTGATCTGGAACTTGTTCTAGTTGATCTTAAGTGATCCCTCGGGGCATCATTGTGGTATCAAAGCATCAATTTTCTTTGATAATTGAGGAAATTCCTACAAGAAGAGGACAAGGAGTTCCTATTGGAGAAGGTCAAGGAATACCGGCAAGAAACATCGTTGTGCAGGAGGAAATGAGGAAACTTAAAGCTAGATTGGAAGCCATGGAGGCTATCCAAGGAAGAGACCATGATGTTGATGACATCAGTGAAGGAGAAACCTATGAAGAAGAACAAGAAGAGGTCACAAAAAAAGACAGAGAACTAAGAATGTTGGTGAAAGCTGGTGGCATACCTAAAGTGGAGTTTCCCATGTATGAACGGAATTTGAATATTGAAAAACTCATGGACTGGATAAACACCATGGATAAATAATTTAACTTTGAGGAGGTTGAGGACAAAAAGAAGGTGAAATATGTGGCAACCAGGTTGAAGGGACATGCAACCATTTGCTGGGATGAATTGCAAATTCATAGAGAGAGAAAAGGTAAATCCAGAATTAAGAACTGGGATAAAATGGTAAGAAAATTAAAAGTAAATTTATGCCCAAGTATTATCAATCAACCCTCTTCAGACAATTACAAAACCTAAGGCGGAAAAGTATGACAGTCAAAGAGTATACAAAGGAGTTCTATAGGCTAAGTATAAGAGTTGGGAAAATAGAGGGAGATGTGGAGAGAGTAGCCAAGTATATTAATGGACCGAGATATGCTATACAGGATGAGATTAGCTTGCTAAATCTCAGGAATATTGAGGATGCTTACGAGGAAACATTAAAGGCAGAAGAGAAGTTGATAAGGAAGCAGAGTCTGAAAAATAGAGGAAAAGGTGTGATAATATGTTATCGAACAAATCGGTAAGTGCAGACACAAACAGATCTCCCTAGTTTCACCCCGAAACTAGAACAAAACAAGACATAATATAAAACTTTCCCTAAGTTTTAGTTATCAAGCATACTAACTAACAAGAGATAAATGGAATACCTTTTAAATCTCGTTTGTCCTCACTAGTGTCATCCCCGCTTCATTCCAAGGCCTATGGGATGTTGAACCTGTAAAAATACATAAGCCAATGAAGTGAAAGCAACAATGAATACTCAATAAAACCTATGTATGTGATCAAGGAGTCATACAATAAAATAAGAACAATTTTATGGGAAAGAAATATATTAATCTATTATAAATATGAAAAGGAGAACACAAACGATGTCTTGATGTTGTAAGGTCCCTTCCAATAGTTCCTTGCTTCCCACACACTTTTGCTCCACGGCTTCTGAGACAAGCTCTAAAACTCAAGAACTCAAGAACTAGCCATTCCAAAAACTAGCTTTCCCATGAGAACTCCCCTCCTTTTATAAGTTGAAAAGGATAGGGTGAGGAGGTTAGGATGATCCCACTAAAACAAGGATGCGACTCAAATCCAAACCGATCGGAGGCCACCTCACCCTCGAAACTTCTATTCTAGAAACGTCAAGAAGATGCTCTTTTTCTTCGTAAAAAAGATTGTTGCACCCTTAATACTGAGCAAACTGTGACAACGTCACAGACCACTGTGGTGCAACCAGCATCAATCCTAAATAGTCGCACCCTTAACTTTGAGCAAGGTGCGACAATCCCCTTTTATAAGGTTTTTATAAGGGGAAAGATAATTTTCATCTTTCTGGGAAAATGTGTCTTCATTTTTCTTCAGGGATTCAGGCCATTGATCCTTCTAAAGACAAAGGATAGGTGTACATCATTAACGGTCATAGGGGTGACGAAAATAATGTGTAACACAAGAGGAAGAGAATCTTCAAACAAAGGAAGGACTCAAACCCCTAAAACTGAAGGAGAGAGTTCCAGTAGCTAATCACCACAAAGAGGAGATTTTAGAGGAAGCAGATTTAGCTCCAGAGGAAGAGGAAGAGGAAAATAATTTAGATGTTACACATGTGGTGAAATTGGACACCTGTCTTGGGACTGTCCAAGGAATAAACCATCAAACCAAAGGACTACTAATTTTGTAGAAGCCAGAGAAGAACCAGATAAGGCATTGGAAAGAGAAGAGTCACCCGAGGCAGGAGAGTCTTTGATGATGAAAAGAGTTTTGGTGAAGGCGGAAAAGGAGGTACATGAACTAGCACAAAGGAAGAGTTTGTTCAGGACTATGTGTAAATCTAAGGGGAATTGTTGCAAAGTAGTAATTGGTAGTGGAAGTATTGATAACTTGGTCTCCATAGAGATGGTAGAGAAGTTTGGATTGAAAAAGATGGCACATCCCACTCCCTACAAAGTGTCCTGGTTACAAAAAGGACATTAGCTCTTGGTGAATGAGCAATGTGAGGTGGAGATGTGGTGTTGTGTGACATAATGCCTATGGATGTTTGTCATATCTTGTTTGGAAGACCTTGGCAGTATGACATGAAAGCTATTCATGACGGCAAAAGAAACACTTACTCCTTGGAGAGGGATGGGAAGAAGCATGTATTGCTACCATTGAAGGATGAAGGAACCTGGACCTAGTATTTTGATTATGAGTGGAAAATAATTATTGCAAGAAGTCAAGAAGGAGGAGCTACATTTTTCTCTTATTGGCAAACCAAAGGTAATTTTGACTTCTACAAACTTAGATGATTTGCCCGATGATATTATAATTTTTCTTGATGAATATGTTGATATAGTTGTGGATGAAATACCTAATGCTTTACCTCCTGAGAGAAGTATCAATCACCATATTGACTTGATACCTGGTGTAAGTTTACCTACTAAAGAAGCCTATAGATTAACCCCTCAAGAGAATGAATAAGTCATAAGACATGTTCAAAAATTGTCGGGAAAAGGGTTGGTAAGAGAGAGTTTGAGTCAGTGTGCAGTACCAATAGTACTCAGTCCAAAGAAGGATGGTGGATGGCACATTTTCACTGATTCCAAGGCCATCAACAAGATCACTATTAGGTATAGGTTTCCATTGCCTTGTATAGAAGATTTAATGGATTATTTGAGTGCGTCCAAATATTTTTCTAAAATTGATTTAAAGAGTGGTTACCATCAAATAAGGGTTAGAGAAGGGGATGAATGGAAGCCTACATTTAAGACAAACAATGGGTTGTATGAATGGTTGGTGATGCCCTCCAGGCTCACAAATGCACCAAGTACATTCACAAGGTTAATGAATGAAGTCTTGAAAGAATACATTGGCAAGTTTTTTATAGTTTACTTGGATGATATTATGATCCATAGCCAGAGCAAAGAGGAGCATTTGAGGCATCTCAAGATGGTCTTGATTACCCTGTAGAAAGAGAAATTGTTGATAAATTTGAAGAAGTGTAGCTTCATGAAGAAGGAATTGATGTATTTGGGATTTGTAGTCTCAAAACAAGGGCTGAAAATGGATCCAGAGAAGTTACAAGCAATTTTGAAATGGCAAACTCCCAAGAATGTATTTGAGGTAAGAAGCTTTCATGGCCTTGCAAGCTTTTACATAAAATTTATTAAAAATTTCAATCAAATTTGTGCACCTATGGTAGAGACTATAAAAGAGAGTAGGCAACCATTTAGATGGACAGAGGGAGCAGACAAGAGTTTTAATATGATGAAAAGAAAGATCATTGAAAAAATTGTGTTGGCTTTACTTGATTTGATAAAACCTTCAAAGTAGAAACTAATGCTAGTGGGATAGAAATAGGAGATGTGTTAAGTCAAGAACAGAGGCCAACATCATACTTTAGTGAGAAGTTAAATGAGAAAAAAAATAAGTACTCATCCTATGATAATAATTTCATGCTATTGTGCAAGCACTCAAGAAATGGAGACATTATTTGATGCATAAGAAATTTTTGTTGTACATTAACAACCATGCACTGCAATTTATAAGTAGTCAGTCTAAGTTGAACCAAAAACATGCTAAATGGGTTGAATTGATGCAAAGTTTTACCTTTGTGATTAAGCACACAAGTGGTAGATCTAATAAGGTTGATGATGCTTAGAGTAGGGTAAATTTGATTTTACAAGAGTTTAAGGTCAACACCTTAGGGTTTGATGAGTTAATTGCTATGTATAAAGAAGATGCAGATTTTCAGGATATTTATGCAGGTTGTGAGAATCATATGGCTAACAATAGAAGTCAGTGGTTGGACTACATGCTACAAGAAGGTTTGTTGTTCAAAAACAGTAAATTGTGCATTCCTAAGTGTTCAATGAGGGAAAATTTAATTAAGGAAAATCACAATTGAGGACTATCGGGGCACTTTGGACAAGAAAACACCTATTCTTAGGTAAATTCTTTTTTATTTTTGGTCAGGGATGCAAACTGATGTCAAGAAATTGTTGAAAGGTACAGGATAGGCCAACATGCCAAGGGAAGGAGTCAAAATATAGGGTTGTACCAACCACTTCCCATTCCAAAAAGAACTTAGGATTCTATTAACATGGACTTTGTTTTAGGATTACCCAAGACTCAAAGGGCAAATGATTATATCTATGTGGTGGTATATAGGTTTTCCGAAATGACACATTGTATTGCTTGTAGGAAGACTAACGATGTAACTAATATTGCAGATTTATTTTTCTCAAAGACAGTAAGGCTGCATGGTCTACCAATGAGCATTGTCTCTAATAGAGACAGCAAGTTTGTTGGTCACTTTTGGAGACCTTTATGGAAGAAATTGGGTACAAATCTCAATTTCAGTTCAGCCTAGCATCCACAGACTGATGAGGTAAACATGAGCTTGGGGAACATTTTAAGGAGCTTGGTGTATGAACAACCTAAACAATGGGACTTAGCACTTGCTCATGCAAATTTTACTTATAATGACACTCCTAATAGGAGTACATGAATGAGTCTATTCCAATTTTTTTACGGAATTCATCCAAGGGGAGTATATGAACTCATAAATTTGGGGAAACAAGAGCTAAGGAGTGCAAATGTTGAGGATTTTGCAAAGCACATGCAAAAGTTGCAAGAGCATGTCAAGCAAAAGTTACAAGAAAGCAATAGTAAGTATAAGCAAAGGGCGGATATGAGAAGGATACATGTGGAGTTCCAAATTGGTGATTTGGTTATGGTATATTTGAGAAAGGAAAGGTTTCCTATAGGGACTTACAATAAGTTAAAACTGAAGAAGATTGGGCCTTGTTGAATACTTAGAATTTTTTTTGTAAATGCTTATGAGGTAAAATTGCCAGAGAATATTGGAATTTCTCCAATATTTAATGTACCAGACTTGTACCCCTACAAGGAATCAGAGAATGAGGTGACAGAGGGACCTGCAAGTGATGAAATCTAGACCTTAAAATGAGAAGAACATTTTCCTAAGAAGACACAAAAATAATTTGAAGCAATTCTGGACAAAAGGAGGACAAAGGAAACCAGGGGCAAAGCATATTATCAATATTTGATCAAGTGGAAAGGCATACCAACAAAAGATGCTACTGGGATGACAACAACAAAGGTTTAAAAGTACAATGTGGATCCTGAAAGCTTAATGGAGAATTATTTTCTTCCCTGGGAGTCTGATGCAGGAGCATCTTATTCAAAATTTTAATTCATGGACTTAAGGGTCAAATTCTTTTACCAAAGAGGGTTGGTCCTCTTAATTTTATTTGAATTTGTAATAATTGGATCGAATGGCTCTAGAAGGCATCAAAAGGACTTGATTAGTTACTTAGGTGGTGATTTGTTTGATTAATTTAGGAGATTAGATTGATTATGGGGATTTTCATGGATTTATAGGGGTTAGTTGTTAGTTTCTGGTACATAGTGAATTAGCATATATTATGTCAATTGTAAGAGGTTCGATTGGACTAGAGTGGATTGGATTGGATTAGATAGGGTTGGATTGAAAATAAGTGGATTTTCCCAAGTGTGGGAATTTGTGCTTGAATTATAGAGAACTTTGTTTTTTTAGATGTGGAATTCCCAATTAAATGAATGTAGACATAGGTTGTTTCTCTGTAATTATCTTGTTAGACCGTTGATCTAAATCTTGTGTGTAATGTCTATTGTTATTGGTTGATTTGCATCAGAGTTATAGTGGTATCATGTAACCATAAATTACAAATAATCATGATCATCCATTTGGTTTTATCGACGAGCATAGATCGTCCGATCGAAAGTAAGAATAAACCTATAGAGTTATTCCAATCGTTGGATCGACAAAGGCGCATTGTGGAAAAAAGGCAGTGAAGCTCGATGATTGTTGGATCATCGTTGATCTTTAACAAGATCAACAAATATAGCTCAATTAAGGTGTTGAAGGAGCGAGGGCGTTAAACCAGAGGCGACCCCCCGAAATAATCCTCGTTGTTGATTATGTCTCCACGTGTTGAGAGGACGATTATTTCAACCCCCCCCCTTNAAAAAAAAAAAAAAAAGGTACCAGAGTCGTTCATCTTAACGGTTAAATAAAACAAAGACCATTGATTTATCAAAGTGGGAAAATCATTTATCCAGGCTTAGCGCTAGATCATACCTGTGGTCATATGAAAACCATAATCCTTGGATGCTTTCTGAATACAATGTTATCATACAAAGTACAAATTTGCTCTGTCGGGGAAGAATATTAGGCTAGATTGATCTGGAACTTGTCTTGGTTGATCTTAAGTGATCCCTCAAGGCATCATTTTATAACCCTAATCAAAACTCAAAATTTCTACAAAATACATTTTTCTTATAGTAAACTATTTTTCTTATATAAATAAATAATTTCAAATAACTAAAATTAAATACAATTTTTAAATAACTTTAATAAAATAAATAATCTCATTTTATAATTTATTATTATTATCAAATATTAATTAATATTTGAAATCTTAAAACGTTATTACTCAACCATTATAATATTCTTAATTTTTTTTAAATATGTATTAATATGTTACAATATTCTTAAGCTATTTTAAAAAACACACAATTCTTGACCTTCAAATAAAATAATAAACACACAATTCTTAACCTTCAAATAAAATGATTATTCCATTAGGGTAAAATCTTTACACAATTCAAACCTACCCTTTCATCATATTCTCTAATTGATGATGGCAAGTAAATCTAATGCAATCATAAAACCAACAAATATTAACATAAATCAACAAGGTGAGTTGCAGAGCAACAAGTCCCTGCCAAAAAGGAAGGAAGCTAAGCACGTGAGTGTGAAGGGGGACGTCTAGAGACAATCGAGCCACAAGAAATTCTTATGGGTAGGGACGAACGATCGAGCCACAAGAAATGTTTATGGTGTGTAAGGAGGTGCTTATGGTGTCGAAGGAGGTAAGTATTGTGTAATTTGTTTTGCACAAGCCAGAAAATTACTGGGATTCTGATATACTTATATGAAATGCATGTATAGATAAAAAAATATATCTCAGCAGAGAGACATATAGGAATGTAGAGCTATTTAGGATCAAAAACTTTTACAATGTGTCGAGGATGACATGTTGGGAAGGAAAACTCCATTAGAGGCATTGTATGTGAAGCGAGAGACGGTTACGCAGTTCCATGTAAAGATCAATCACAGCAAAGAGAGAGACAATTCCGTGACCTTAGCTGGAAACTGTAAGCTTAAACCTATATGAGTCATTCTTCACCAAACATAGATGATTCAAAAATCTTTTCTTCTTTAGTATGTTATCTTAATTGAATTTTCCATCGTATGTTATCTTAATTGAATTTTCCATCGAAAGTAAGAAGTTTTATCAAGAACTTGACTTAGAATGATGTCTCTTACTGAGATGCCTATTATTATCAGTGATATTTTGCTATGTCCACATATCTCTTTTATTCAATGTTTATTAGGAAAGTTTGGAAAATTGACGTGAAAATTGCGATGACAAGGAAATATGTAATATTCCAGATATAAAAAGTATGTAGAACAAAAATAAAATGCTAGAAATGGCAGATGAACAACAATAGAACCAAAACAACACCACAATAATACTGAAATGATAACATAATTACACCAGAAAGAGCACTTTTATTACTGAGAGCAATATTCACTTGCCTCTTCGAGGGGGCAAACTCCAGTCGAGCAGAGCTCTATTACAGTAATATTCAAGACAAAAGTTCTCATACCCTCGACTCTTATTTATACTAAATATGTCTATCAAAAGAACCATCTAGAAGAAGATCCTTCTAGAAGCGGAAGCTTCTATTAGGTCTTCTTACATTCAACTTAATCTTCCTTATTGCTAGGCCTTATTAATTTTGACCTTTATCACATCAGAATATAATATTCTACCTATGTGAGGGGTTAGGTCCCTAACATGCCCTACGCCTTAAAAACAGCCTTGTCCTCAAGGCTTGAGATGTGGAAATTGTTGCAGAATGGTAGTTGGTTCCCAAGTGGCATCTATTGGGGTTGTATCTTTCCACTGGAATAACACTTCCTTGATGGTTCGCCGACGCATGCGACGCTCACACTGGTCTAAAACTGCTTGTGGTTGTAGCCAAATGGAGCCTTCTTCGTCCAACTTGGGAAGGTTGGTTTGAATTTGGCACTTAGTTCCAATCACCTTCTTTAAGAAGGAAACATAAAAAACAGGATGTAGCTTAGAATGACTTGGCAAAGCTAACTGATAGGCCACATGTCCCACACGCTTGAGAACGGTATAAGGACCATAAAATTTGGGTGTCGGTTTCTAACAATGGTCAGCCTTGAGGGAATTTTGCTTGTAAGGTTGCAGTCGAAGAAGTACTTGATCCCCTTCTTCAAATTGACGTTCAAAGCGACCTTGATCTGCTTGTTACTTCATGCGATTCTGGGCCATGACCAAATTCTCTGTGAGGGTACGAAGAATAGCCTCTCGAACTGTAAGCATTTGGCCAACCGCCTGGACCTTCGAGACACCTGGTAAATATGAGAGAACTGAAGGTGGATTTTGTCCATATATCACTTCAAAAGGAGTCATGCGGGTAGTTGTATGGTATGAAGTGTTGTACCACCATTCAGGGAGTGGTAACCATTGACCCCATTGATTTTTCTTTTCCAATGCAAAACACCTCAGATATGTTTCCAAACACTTTTTGACCACTTCAGTTTGACCATCAGTCTGGGGATGATAAGTTGTGCTGAGATGCAATTGGGTGCCTTGTAGCCTGAACAGTTCTTGCCAAAAATTGTTGGTGAAAGTGGGGTTGCGATCAGAAACAATAGAATGTGGGATGCCATGAAGCTTGAAGACCTGATCCATGAAAATTTGAGCCACAGTGGATGTTGTAAATGGGTGTTGAAGAGCATAGAAATGAGCATACTTGGAAAGGCAATCAACTACCACCATGATGACTGATTTATTGCCTGATTTAGGTAAGCCTGTAATAAAATCCATAGAGATATCTCACCAAATAGCAGGTGGAATCGGAAGCGGTTGTAGTGTGTCAGGATATTTGATTGTTTCTCCCTTGTTGCGTTGACACACATCACATTCAGCTACAAAATTACGAATGTCCTATTTCATACCATCCCATAAAAAATAATGTTTGACCCTGTTGTAGGTTTTGGTAAACCCAGAGTGCCCAGCTGTGGGTGTAGCATGAAGCTCAGGAAGTACCGTGGATTTAAGTTTTGACTATTTACTTAAATAAAAACAACCTTTGTATCGAAGCTTATCATGGAGCCAAGATTACCCTGGGGAAACTGGAGAATTCGACTGCAATTGTTGTATCAGATGAAAGCTTTTGACAGTCTTTAGGGGAGTCCAGTCTTGCATAGATTCAATCTTTTTAGGAACCACCCTGACGCCATTCTTGCCAACAAGATGACCCAATTACTCAACTTTTGAGGCGCCAAAAGCACATTTAGATTGTTTCAGGAAAAGTTGGTGTTGAGAGAGTAGATGTAGAACTCGATCCACATGAGCAAGATGGTCTATCCAAGTTTTTCTATAGATGAGGATATCATCAAAGAAAACTAAGACAAAATGACAGAGAAAAGGACAAAATACATGATTCATGAGGATTTGGAAAGTGGAGGGAGCATTACACAAGCCAAAGGGCATGACCAAAAACTCATAGTGGCCCTCATGAGTTCTAAAGGCGATCTTAGGAATGTCTTCCTCTTTCATACGAATCTGGTGGTAGCCAGAACGAAGATCAAGTTTAGTAAAGAACTGGGCGCCACTCAATTCATCCAAGAGGTCATCAATGACAGGAATGGGAAATTTGTCTTTAATGGTGAGTTTGTTGAGGGCATGGAAGTCAGGACACATGCGCTAAGAACCTTCTTTCTTCAAGACCATGACCACGGGAGAAGAGTAGGGGATCCTACTAGGGTAGATAACACCTGCGTTAAGCAGTTCTTGAACCATTTTCTCAATTTCATTTTTTTGGGAAAAGGGGTGACGATAGGGATGGATATTGGGAGGAAGGCTTTCGGGGACAAGGGGAATGGAATGATCATGAACACCACAGGAAGGAGGGAGTCCCTGGGGAGTGGAAAAAAACACTTGATGTTTAGAGAGGATGGATTGGAGGTCATGCAGCACAGAGGGTGTCTTAGTTGCTTGTATGACATGGAGTTGTGCAATAACGCCAGAATGACCTTTTTTGAGCAGTTTTTCCATGCGATGGGAACTAATGATCTCAAGGGAACCGACAGTGATGCCTTAGAACTTATATTGTTGGCCCTCCTGGTCGAATTGCATGGTTAATTCCTTAAAATCCATGAGAATGGGACCCAAATTCCTTAGCCAGTCTACACCAAACACAATGTCACAACCGCCCATGTCGATAGCAAACATATGAGATGTTAGGTGGTAGTCACCAATTTGGAGACGCACATTTTCACAACGCCCTCGACATTTCATGGACCCGCCATTGGCAATCATGATTTGGAAATTATTGACTGCACATATATAACAATTAGTTTCTTCGGCAATGCGGCGATGAATAAAATTATGGGTGCTTCCATTATCAATAAGAATAATGACCTTCCTATGCTTGATGTAGCCAATTAGTTTGAGGGTTTGGGGAGCCGAGAAGCCAGTGAGAGCATTTAGGGAAATGACCAGTTCAACTTCGGGAGGGTCTGAGGGAGGGGTTATGTCAATTGGTTCAGGTGACACCGACACAAGGGGAGATTCAAGATCCTCTTCCAAAACATCCTCCGAGATGCCCATAAGTATCTTGTGTTCCTTACACTTTTGTCCCATAAAATATTTTTCATCACAATTATAACAAAGGTCTTTGAGTTGGCGTTCAACCATTTCGGCCCTGGTCAATTTTTGTATCTTTAGTGGGGTAGAAGGAGGAGTGGGATTTACTGGTTTAGTGCGAGGAATAGAAGAGGGTTTCTTGTTTTGAGAAGAGACAACCTATTTTGCTTCCTTAGCTCTTTTAGTAGCATCCACCCAACTATGAGGTTGAGCCATGATGACATGGGAACAAATCTCATCCTTGAGGCCACTGATAAAACATTCTCGGAAAAAAGCATCAGACATGCCCTCTGTACGAAAAGCCAGTCGCTCAAAAACAGCTATAAAGTCTTCCACTGTGCCAGATTGTTTCAACTTTGTCAAACGACCTAAATGGTTGGTGTTAGTGTCAAAGCGTTCATAAAGCTCTGCCACAAAGTGTGTCCAAGCAACATACCCTTGACAAACCGTTTTTATCCATTGCCACCATTGCCAGCATTCTTGATCTAGATGGAGAACACCATACTGGAGTTTGGCCAAGTCATTTGTAATGTCGTACAAAGAAAAATAATGTTCCATTTGAGTTACCCAACCAGTGGGATATGAGACATCAAATTTGGTCACATCCACATGCAGAAGGTGTAGGTCACGCTGAAAGTGATGGGGATGAATATTATGGGAATGAGATGAAGTTTCAGCTTCGGTATGCAAAGGTGGGTCAAATAAAGAGGGATCTGCAGGGATATGCAGCTTGGTAAAGATCATCGAAGCGACAGATTTAAGTTGGGTAGTAATGTCTTGTTTGAGGTCTTCTTTGAGTTCCTCGATTGACGCGGTGATGGAGGAATGCATGTTTTTATTGAGGGTGGCAATATTGGCACTGAGTTGTCTCACTTCTTGTTGGGTCTCTATGAAATTAGATTGCAATGTATTGAAGCGAGCTTCCAAGTCTTGGCTACGAATATGGGCCATGATGACGAGGGAACCAAAAAGGGGCGCTTGGGGTCAAAAACCTTGCTGAAAAATGATAGGTATGAATGTGGTAAGGGAGAAGAGATAAATCCAATGGAATAGGTCTCAAATAATGGTGCAACAAAATCTAGAATTTTTTTTTTTTTACACCTGCGGAGTTATACTCTGGTCTGAAGAATACTCCAGTGATGAAATGCCCAAATGCTTAATCAAGAATAAACATGTAGTGATTTGGCAACTCGAACACAGTTGTGCGACAACAGATCTTGTCAGTTTTGTTTTTTGTTTTCGTCCCCAAAGGATAGGTATACAAGGGTTCTACAGACAAGGGTTTGCCCTTTGCTATAGCTCTCTGATATACGTGCAGGGTCCAACAGTAGTACTCGGCCCAATATCTCAGGGAACCAAGTAAGGAGGCTAGATTGTGCCCTTAGCCGTACTACCCGACTACCCAGGTACTAGAGAGTATCTTCCCGAGTGTTGTTATCGGTGACACTATCGCAGTTAGGCGACCGATCGGTTTATCTAAAGAGGGCTTCAGGAAATCTAGGTTGATCAGTATGCAGGTGTTGTCTGATGCGCTACCACTCGAAGGGGTACCAAAAGGGGTTACAAGGGTGGCCAACAAATGTGCGCTTAAGTACCACTTGTATTTCCTCCGTGTATGAATCCTCGACTGTGGGTTTATCCACGTAACGATAGATCTTTGTAGCTTAAAGATGTCGTAATACGTCTCTACCCTGAAAAAAAATACCCATAATTTTCTACCGAGGAAAGTGCTCTGATACCACTTGTAATATTCCAGATATAAAAAGAATGCAGAACAGAAATAAAATGCTAAAAATGGCAGATGAACAATAATAGAACCAGAACAACACCACAATAATACTGAAATGATAACAAAATAACACCAGAAAGAGCACTTCGATTACTAAGAGCAATGTTCACTTGCCCCTTCGAGGGGGCAACCTCCAGTCGAGCAGAGCTCTAATACAATAATATCCAAGACAAAAGTTCTCATACCCTCGACTCCTATTTATACTAAATATGTCTATCAAAAGAACCATCTAGAGGAAGATCCTTCTAGAAGCAGAAGCTTCTATTAGGTCTTATTACATTCGACTTATTATTCCTTATTGCTAGGCCTTATTAATATTGACCTTTATTACATCAAAATATAATATTCTACCTATGTGAGGGGTTAGGTCCCTAACAAAATAACTTTTGAAATGTTAAGCTCAGTCTTTGAATGTCACAAAAACCCTTCTAAGACCATGTTAACAGAGTTACAAACTCGAACAAATTTAACCATGATTCTATCACAACATTTGCATGAAGAACACATGTCTAACTCTATCACTAGTCTCAATTTAGTTCAAAAGAATGTTAAATTAGGTGTCATAGATATACATATAAGTGTGACAGTCGACAAGAATTCTGCCAGTGACAGTTACTTATGGCATTTTCTCCCAAGCGGCTCATTTTCCGAGGAATGAAGTTGTTTTTCGAGGAAGGAAGTGATGATGCCATTAAAGTAGAAAGAACAGATGTAGTTCTACAACAAAGGATAGATGACATCAATGTACAATGCAAAGTGTGCTCATGATATCCAACGCAGGTGGAGCTATGCCAACTTTCATGAGAAGGATGAACACAGTTCAATTCTTGGAAGAAAGGAAGAAATTGTATGGCCTTTCTGCTTGGCCAGATACGGAAAGTGGCTCGTCCTGAGGAGAGGAATCGGTTGTGGTAGGTGGAAGAGAGGAACCCCTTATCAGGAAGATGTAATTTTGAGAAATTAATTATCTCGTTCACTGGAATTCGTTCATTTGATGGGAAGGAGTGGATTGAGTTAATGGTCACATAAGAGAAAGATCTACCTTTATCCCGTAGAAAGTTGAAGCAAGAAATAAACGCTCCACTGCTTTCTTTGCCAAGTTCATTGATTTGATACAAAAATTCGAGAACGATGGAAAAAGGGTTTTACGTGTTATGTGCAAGGGAGAGCTCAAAGCAAGGTATCTTGTAGCAAGTTGAAGCATGAAATAGATGCTCCACTGCTTTCTTCGCCAAGTTCGTTGATTCGATACAAAAATTTAGGAATGATGGTAAAATGATTTTACGAGTTCTATTCAAGGGCGCCCACATTATTATCTGTGTATCCTTCTTGGATGTGTGCTTTAATATCCTTCATGGAATTTTATTCAGAAAGGATACTAGATGCATTTGTAGAAGATCCATACTCCTTGCCCACTCCAAATAAGTTTGGGATAGATTCCCATATTTTATCCCAAAAAAGTAAAAGAATGGAAAAAAGGTAAATAAATAAGCATACCTAACCATTTCTAGAACTTGTCATTGGGTTTAAGCTTTGCCATAACCATTCCATGAACTATGTTGTAAACATTGCACTCTAAACAAACTTGTCATTAGGTTTGTACTCTGCCATATAGCCCTGCCCATCAACTATGTTGTAAACATTCCACTCTTAGAATTTAGAATATTGGAAGAACTTGAGCATTTGATAGGTCAAAAGAAACGAAGTTGACTTGAAGATTCCTTTCCTTTATTTTTAGGTTCCCATATAAATGTAAAAATATGTTTCGATTGCCATATACGTGTATAAATATGAATCAATGTTTGCATGTTATAAGAAGTTAAAAGTGTTCTCTTATTAGTTCCTGCCGTAGGCATAGAGGGACTATAGCGATCGATAATTCGTTGACCTCGTATTAGATTGTCCATTTACCACAAGTATTTCCATATTATCTATTGTTGGAACCAGGGAACTGAAAACATCGATTTTTATATAATAAAAAGTACCATATTTGTCATGATCTGATTGGACAAGGGATTGGAGGTCTTATTGTCATCTTTGTTATTCCCAATGTTATATATGTTGGAATATCCAAAGTATTCCATCGTATATGGTCTTTTTGAATCATATATTTTCTTATGCATTGGTCGAAGGTGGATTAATTCTAGCATTAGTTCGAAAGTTTGCTTTAGCATTTTCTGCTAGGTAGAATACATTCTCTTGCATATTACTATCTGTGATTTTTTCTTTATTCTTGTGTGCTTTGAGAGAACAGGCTTGCCATGCTGCATTTTTTCTTAAATTTTTGCACAGGACTACGCCCTTCGACGGTTCTGACAGTCTTAAGTGTTTACCTAAGAGGTCTGGCAGTCTTAAATGTTTATTGTACAGAGGCGTTGCAATACAGTTTCGTTCCATTTTTTTTATGGTGTTGTTTGTAGTGAAATTGTGTTGAATTGTTCTTCGCCGACATCAGTGGTTCAGTGGTTGATGCTTGTTCCTTGGTTCGTTCCATGATCCTTGTTCTTGTTTGATTCAACTTTGCAAATTTGAGGTCATGTTGTTGCGGTTTGTAGTTTTTGGGGCTGAGTTGTTGTCATCCCTCGTTGACGGGTAAGTTTTTGTGCCATCGTTTCATTGGTATTTTTCAATGGTGGGAGTCCCTGCCTCGAAATCTGTTGCAGACCATCTTTCTCTGTGCTCTTAATTTATGTTCCTGGAAACCATGTGTCTTCGAAAATTTCAATGCAAAGGGGTTTTCGAAAAGTAGTTCGGAGCTATCACAAGAGGTAACCATCCGTCGGGGTGTAGATGCAGGGAATGCTTTTATTTTGTGGGTCAAAAAACTGCATCCAGTTGTTGCCTTTGTCCTGTCCTTTGTATTTTGCAGAGCTTTTTTCTGGCTCCGAGAAGCTTGTAGGATGCACGCCATGAATAGGTTCAAATTGATCTTTCTGCTGAGTACATTTATGGTGTTATTTATTTGTGTTGTTTCTTTTTGTTTGGTTTGCTTTCCAGTGTGGGTTTGTTTTCTTGTCATCTGCTATGGGGACTAGGGGGGATTGAAGTTGACAAGAAGAAGGTTGAAAGAAACATACTGGAATTGGTACCCAGTTCCGCGCTTGTAGTTTTCTTATTTTGCTTTCCTTTTTTTTTTTCTTACTTTTATTCTTTTTTCCCCTTTTCTCTGTTTTCATGCAAATTGAAAGTATCTAACAAACAATTTCAAAATGACAGTTCAAAAGATGAAGAAAGTAATAGATGTTGACTCATATGAAATAGATACACACTCCATTATACATGACAACATTGACGAGGTTTTGCATAGCAATGGGATTTTTAGATTGGATGCATTCTCGTATACTGTAGGGGATTGCCTTTTCGATGCATTTCGGGTTCTACTGCATTTCCGTTATTCCTCGTCCGACTTGTGCAATGGATTGATAGATTATTTCCTGGGTTGTTTAAAAAATGGCGACGCTGAGGCATTGGAGTCATATGAATACAAACTAAAATCTGATTTTCTTCGACAGTTGCATGGAATACATGATGTTGCTACATATTTTTCAAAGATGCGGTTGTTTGCATCTCCAATTCTGCCTGCACATGAGAGGGGACTTTGGGGAGATACATTTTGCATATGATGGATGTCTAACTGGCTCAATATATCAATTGGAATATGGTCATTGACAAGAAAAACAAGATATCTATTATTCAACAAAACTGCATTTAACAATCCATATTGCATCTTGTTCCATGATGCCAATGTTGTTAGTGGTCATTATGAACCACTACTGTACAGAAAAATTTCCATATGCAATGTTGAAGAAGCTCATATTTACTTGTCCCTCATTTGCAAAGACCTTGAATCGCAGTGGAAACGGATTATGCATCGCATAGAGTGTCATGGTTTACAGTTAGCAACAATTGTTCTGTCTAGTTGTGGAGATAGTCTGTTCAATGCAATTTGTTGTTTGGTAGCAGCGGAGTTCAATTTGTCGTCATTGCAGCTTTACACTGTACAGTCCTTTTGCAATGCAATTATAGGCGGCAACCAACAAGCTTTTAGGTGCTTGCATGAGCACCTTTCGCCATATCTCCTACAAAATATGTCAACAATTGGAAGTTGGCAAGAATACCTTGTAAACATGGTGCTACCATATGAAAAAGGGAATGTGGAGGGTTTCAGATTTTGTTTGCAATGGTTGTCTATCATGTTCAGAGTAAATATCTAGGTGTGGTTGGCCTTGCCAGATGGAAATGTCCATTCCTGGTCTATTGATTCTAATTACGATCGAACAATTGACATCCTCTCGTTGAAAACAGATACAACAAATATCTATTATGAACCTTTGCTTGGACATATCAGTGGTTCAAGGTTGAATGTCCATGCTAGGCAAACCACATTGAATCTGCAGATGCGTCACATGCTTTTTAGTGAGAATGAAACTCCTCCCGGTTGCGATATGGCCATACAGGGCTTGAAAAAAAAAGACATGCATGAAATTCATCACAGTTGTGATGAGGCCATACAAGGCTTAAACAAAAAACATAGAGTAAGTTATCAGAACTTGAAAAAAGTTATGCATAAAATTTGTCCCAGTTGTGATGAGGCCATACACCTTAAACAAAAAACATACACTAAGTTATGACAACCTGAATCAGAGTGAAATCCATCCCAGTTTCCATCAGGTCATCGTGCCCTTGGACAAGAAACGTAGAGTAAGTTACCACAACTTTAAAAAGGTCATGCACGAGAGAGAAAAATACATTGATACGCTTCCTTTTAGAGAGAAACTCACATATCACAATCTAAATAAATTTGTTCGTGCACAACATAACAGAAACAGGTACGGTCGCATATCCAAGAATGGTCATGCAACTGTCACATTTTGTGTCCTAGAAGCAACACTATGCACTACTACCAATGAAAACCAAAAAACACTTTCTACTCGTACTTCCCTACAAAATAAAAATGCAAGACATGCGTACATGAAACAAATTAAAGACACTCCTTCCATTGCATGTGCAATTTTTGAACAATTGAATTTCTCAAAAAACAGTAAGTCTTTCATGCCTGATTTGCAAGTAGAAAACCTCCGCTTGACAGCGCACGATAAACCATTTTCTAGTGGCAAAATTTGTCTTCCATGCAAACGATCGCTTGAAAATGGAAAACTGCCACAATTTGCAACCCCTAAGCAAACAAGATGTAATACACCACTACCAGATGTAAGTGCACTTAGGGAACTTGAGGAGAGACTTGTGTCTCTGGGAATTGCATTTGCACAAATCAGACCTTGGGGCTATAAATGACCCCAGATGGGCTTAACAGGATCAATTATTAATGTGCATGTTCAGCTAGATGTTGTGCAAAAAGCCTTGCCGCAATTCATTAGCGATACAATGACAATTGTTGTGGATCTGAAAAGACGCTTGCGATACAAAAATGCCTATCAGACAGACAAAGTGTGTGTGCATGTTGTTATGAAAGAATTAAAGGAATTATGTTCCAAGGCCCTGTACAAAGCACATAACATTTGTATAAATGAGAACTGGATTAGTATTCTTGCAGAAGAGGATGCCAACTCTGCAGAGACTCTCGAAAATGCTAGTGAATTTGATACAAGTTATGAATCGGAGAATGAAACACCTGCTGAGACATCGGTGCATGGATTCACTGATTCACAGTGAATTCGTGACTTGCAACACAAGATTGTCGAAATTGCACCTGTTGAGGGGAAACGTCCACTTGGAATATTCAAGGACAAATTTGTTGAGGAAATGAACTTTCCAACACTAATCTATGGATAATCACGTGCCACTGACATTACAGAATGATTCAGTTATCATAAAATAGTCCGATGGGAGCTGCTACAATCAAGCAGTGACTTCTCCTGTCACATAACAAATTTGTTTTTCAAAACAATGCGCATCATAATAGAGAAAGTTCTCTCCTACATGTGGGTCCGAATAAGAAAAGGTCAGTTACAAGGAAGAAATTTGTTGGCCAAGGATGTCAAGTACAAAGTAAACCTAGAAAAAATTATGAAATCTGATATTGGATACATAGATTTCAAAAACATTCACACCTCTCCTGACTATTTGCAACAAAACAAAAAAAACTATTTTTGCAATGATCCAGCAATTGGGCCTACCAACCGTCACATTTACAAGTGTAGAGCATTGTTGGGATCCATTGGTAGTTTCTGTATCTGACCTGCATAGGAACAAGAAACGTAAAAAACAAACCGATACACTGGAAAACAATCACATTGACTACCTCATAAGAAAAGACCCAGTGACATGTACTCGCTACTATAGACATAGAATAAATGCTTTGAGACAATTGATATGCCATGATGAAATGTTTTTCGGAAAAATATCGGACTACTTTTTTGTGACTGAATTCCAGAATAGGGGAAATAAACATGACCATGCACTCTTGTGGATAGAGGGTGCACCGGTCTATGGAGCTGACAACAACTCAGAGATCGAACAATTTGTGGAGAAATACATAACATGCAACACAAATCATTTGGATCCAGAACTTGCCAAAGTTCATAGACATTACCATACAAGAAGTTGTAGAAAATGAAAAAACTCGCATTGTAGATACAACTTTCCCGTGCTGCCAATGAGAGCTACAAGAATTATAGATCCACTTAGTTTATAAGACAATGTTGTTGTTGAGAAATCTAAATCCTTGTTCACATTTCTAGAACAAGGAGAATTTGATGAGTTGATGAGCTTCGATGCGTTCTTGACAAAGCTAAATCTATCAGAAGATGAGTACATCAAAGCCATACATTGTATGCTTAAGCAACCAACAGTTTTCCTTAAACGAAAACTTTCCCATATTTGAAACAACAGTTTCTCCAAGGACATGCTAGTTATGTGGAAAGCAAATACAAATGTGCAGTACGTGCTCAATGCATATGCTGCAACATCCTATTGTACCTTGTATTTGGCAAAGGTTGACAAATATATGACAAGTGCATTTAGAAGAATACACAAAGAACATGAAAGAAGTCATATTGATGCCATACAAATGATACGCACACTTGGCAACACATTGCTTAATCTTCAACAAATGTCTGCTCAACAAGCAATTCACATTGCACTTTCCCTGCCCCTCACTTGTAGTTCAAGAAAATGTGTCTTCATAAACACATCTCCACTTGAAAAACACACATTTTTGCTTAAACCACCGGTTTTGCTAGAACAAGAGCCTCACAATTCAGAAGACGTGCTATGTCACTCTATTGTTGATTATTACCTCCAGCGTCCATCTCCTGTTAGGCATACATACTTAGCAGAATTCCTATCTCATTACAAAAAAAATGGTGCGTCCATATCAAAAAGAAAAAAACCCTCTGTGATACGGTTTGTCAAATACAATAAACATTCTGACTATGAAAACTATTGTAGAGAAAAATTGTTGTTGTACGTTTAGTTCGATGAAAACAAAGAGACATTAAAACACAACTTCTCTAGATGGGAGGCTGCGTATGTTGCCTCTGAGACTATAGTGCACATCAATGAAGATAGATTTACCTACAATGTCAATCCAACATGGGGTGATCTAGAAATTCCAGTTAATGAGCTAGAAAACCCTGACAATCCTGATGAGACGTTCACAAACCGAAAAACAACCAGAACTCCTTGCGAGTCCTATGACTTACAAGTGGATTTGCCTTGTCCTCCAGCAGGTGGAGGTGAAAAATGTATCAATGTTGGTTTTCAAGTCACAAAACATCATTTCCTAATTGAAAATAATGAATACCACAAAATAAGATGGATGTTGAATCGAGAACAAGAAACAATTGTAAAGGACATTACTCTTAAAAAATGCTTGAACATGGACACTCCTGTGCACTTGTTCCTTACAGGTGGAGCAGGAATAGTCAAGACATTCACAGCGAAAGCACTATTCCAAATGCTTATACGAATCTATGATTCAAACAATTCCTCCAATCCTATGAAACCAAAGGGCCTAATAGTTGCATACACAGGAAAAGCTGCATATAATGCGGGTGGAACAAAAGTCCACTTTGCATTTTTAATGCCTTTTAACAAGTTACAGTTTCTTCCACTTAGCAAGGAAATGTTAGATACATTGTCTAAACTTTATGAGGAACTCCGACTTGTCTTTATAGATGAAGCATCTTTGATTGGAAGGCGGTTCTTGTATTCCATTGGCAACCAACTAAGAAGCATAAAACATGTGCACACGAAATACTTTGGAAACATTGACATGATATTCTATGGGGATCTTTACCAGGCACAAACCATCCAAGATTCGTTGATATTTGAACAACCTACCGTTAACATGGAAACAATGACACATGACTTCTGGAGAGACAATATTAAATGCTTTGAATTGCATACTACATTGCGCCAGACAGATGAAACATTCATTGCAATTCTGAATAGAATGCGGACAAATAGCCAGACATATGATGACTTAACATATATCAATTCGAGGTGCTTGCGGCCTGCACCAACAGACCCAACGTTCCCTTACCTGTTCTACACAAATAAGGATGTTGCAATGCATAATAGCCACATGCTATCGCTCATGCCTGGCGATGATATCATCATCAATTCAATTGACCTGGAAGAAGACAAACATGGAAATGTGACACGTCATGAACATACAACCACTTTACCTTTGCAGCTTGTCCTCAAATTAGAAATGTTGGTTGAAATCTATGCCTGTAACTATGATTCACAGGATGGCTTGGTCAATGGTGCAGATGGAATACTCAAAGGCTATACAAAAACAAAAAAACTTGATGTCCTTTGGATTAAGTTCCATGAACTGCATATAGGCAAGCGACAAGAAAGAAAGTTGTCTTATCTATATAATTCAAACACTGGAAGCGATTGGACACCTATTTTGCGAATATCAAAGCTAATATTGACATCAACAAAGATAGGTCGACTGAAAATTCGAAAATGGTTTTCAATTAAACTGGCATGTGCACGTATAGTCCACAGATCACAAGGACTAACAATTGATAATGTTGCATTTCAACCTGCTGGAATTCGGATACATGGACTTGTATACACAGCACTGTCTCGTGTCAGAAGCATAGACTCCTTGTATTTACTAAGTCCTCTTACAAAAGATAACTTCAAAGTCAAATATAAAGTTGATATTGAAATGAAACAACTCAGGACCACCACAAAATGGCAACTGCACTATGATTACCAATTCATACAAACAAATTCATCTGTATCAATTCTCTCGCTTAACACACGCAGCTTAAATGCACACATGGATGATATACTCAATGACTATGATACAATGCAATCCGATATTTTGTGCTTGCAGGAAAAAAACATGGCATTATGCATGTAGAACAAAGAATTCCCAAATCACAATTGCATATCAAGTTACATTACACATGGGGTGATGATATTGGTGAAAAAACATGTACCAATTTTGGAGCATATACATATCAAAGAAAAGAATGTTGAGGTGGTGCTTGCAATTTTTTTT
>ML799420.1:197009-211010 GCA_009831015.1 Picea engelmannii
AAACTATTTGTTACTCTATTCATCTTATTCTATTTTTTTTAGTATATGTACATAGTACTTGCCTTTTTCTTTACATGTTAACTTGTGTTCATATTCCTTTTGTTTTGTACTTTTGTTCATAGAAACAAACCAGAAAACTAGACGCCGCAAAGAACTCCTAACCAGAGATGTAGAGGAATCCATGCAAAGGTGTGTTTTTTTTGCCCGTGTTCCATATTAACTAGTTTTTCGTTTACTCTGTCTCTATTTGTTGAACTGGTTTGCAGCAGTGTTTTTTTTTTTTTTTTGCGCCTCCTTTGACAATCCATATCTTCCTCTACATTCACTTGTCTTCGTGTGTGTAATACATATTCAATGTTGATCTCTCCAGTCCTGGAGTCTGTCTGTCAATTTGTATATCGCGAAACTCTGAATGTTGTTTGGAGGACACAGAACAATAGAAGTACAATGTTGAGCCATCCAACCTGCAAGTCCACTTGTCAATTTGTATATCGCGCAACTATGGTTGCTATTTGCAGGACACAAAACATTAGAGGCCCAGTTTAGAGCCCGCCAACCCGCAAGTCCGCGATCCAAAAAAGTGGCTAATTATGTAATAAGGGATTTGTGCATGCTCCATAACATGTCATGTCCATACTTTATAAAAGTACATATTTAGTATGTATTGCTTGTTTCTCGGAGCCCGCCAGCCCTGGAGTCCGTCTCTCAATTTGTATATCGCATAACTCAATAGAAGTACAATGTTGAACCAGTCAGCCCGCAAGTCTGCTTGTCAATTTGTATATTGCGCAACTCTAGGTGTTATTTGCAGGACACAGAACATTAGAGGCCCAGTTTAGAGCCCGCAATTCCGTGATCCAATAGAAGTGAAATGTTGAGCCAGCCAGCCCGCAAGTCCACTTGTCAATTTGTATATCGCGCAACTGTGGGTGCTATTTGCAGGACACAGAACATTAGAGGCCCAATTTACAGCTCGCAAGTGCGCGATCCAAAAAAGTGGCTAAGTATGGAATAAGGGATCTGTACATATTTACTATGTATTTCTCGTTTCTGTGAGCTCGCCAGCCCTGGAGTCCATCTGTCAATTTCTATATCGCGGAAATCAATGGAGGTACAATGTTGATCCAGCCAGCCTGCAAGTCTGCTTGTCAATTTGTTTATCGCGAAATTGTGGGTTCTATTTGTAAAGCACGGAATAATAGAGGCACGTTTTTTAGCCCGAGAACCTGCGATCCAAAAAGTGTACATGCTCTATAAAATCTCAGCCACCCCGCATGTCCGCTTGTCAATTTGTATATCGCGGAACTTTGGGTGCTATTTGTAGGACACATAACAATAGATGCCTATCTTTTTAGCCCGCCAGCCCGAGAACCCGCGATCCACAAAGTGGGCAAGTATGGGATGCGATATTCATACATGCTCTATAAAATCTCATATCCATACTTTATAAAGGTACATATTTAGTTTTGCCTGGTTTGTACACATACTGGTCTGGTCACCACACAGTTGGTGTTGCACATGGATTATGGAATATGCACTATGAGTCCGACCGAGCCCTTTCGTTTCCTTGGCCAATTTTATGCCCGCAGAATCCCCGGTACGCGTTATCAAACTCTCATTCCCCGTGTTCCGAGTGTACATCTTGCATCCGAAACTTGGTAATCCATGTCTATTCTCGCGAGTTCCCAGATGACGGAGTGGCATATTTCATGTCCATCTATATCTCTACATCACAAGTCCAACCGAACGTCGTTCGTTTTCATACTTCCCGATTTTTATGGCCACAGGGTCCTTTGTGGGCGCCATCCAGCTCTCATGCCCCATGTGCGTAGTATACATCTTGTGCCCGAAACTTTGGTGATCTACAATTGGACCCGAACTCGAAGCTTGCGACTCATTTGCTAATTTTCTTTAATTAAATTGTACAATATCAATATTTATTATTGATAATTTAGTACTTGAAAATAATGTTTTTAGATAATGTTAGCTATATAACATGTATGTTAGATGTTATACATGTAGACAACCACAATCTTGAACCCACCAGTCCTGGAGTCCGTCTGTCAATTTCTGTATCACGAAACTCCCAGTGCTGCATGGAGAACACAAAACAATAGATGTGCAATGTTGAGCGAGCTAGCCCGATGTCCGCCTGTCAATTTGTATATCTCGGAACTCTGGGTGTTATTTGTAGGACACAGAACAATAGAGACCCAATTTTCAGCCCACCAGGCCGAGAACCCGCAATCCAAAAAGTGGCTAAGTATGGAATGAGGGATCCTTGCATGCTCTATAAAATCTGATATCCATAATTTATAAAAGTACATATTTACTATGGATTACTCGTTCCTCGGAAAATTTCTAGGTATGAAACTGGCGGATACACGTGTTAAGATTTCCAGTTACTTTTATATTGCCAGCCCGACCGTCCGCTTACCCGTTTCATATTGTACATATTGCATGTAATATGTATTACATATTACATGTAATGTCTAATACATATTCAATTTTGAGCCCGCCACTCGTGGAGTCTGTCTGTCAATTTAGAGCCCGTCAGCCCAATAACCTACGATACATATTACATGTAATGTGTAATACATATTCAATCTTGAGTCTTCCAGTCCTAGAGTCTGTCTGTGGATTTGTATATCGCGAAACTCCGAATGTTGTTTGGAGGACACGAGACAATATAAGTGTAATGTTGAGCTAGCGAGCCCAAAAGTCCGCGATCCAAAAAAGTGGCTAAGTATGGAATAGGGGATATGTACATACTCTATAAAATGTCATGTCCATAGTTTATAAAAGTACATATTTAGTATGTATTTCTCCTTTCTCGGAGCCCGCCAGCGTTGGAGTCCATCTGTGAATTTATATATCGCAGAACTCAATAGAAGTACAATGTTGAGACAGCCAGCTCGCAAGTCCTCTTGTAAATTTTTATATCGTGGAATTTTGGGTGCTATTTGTAATGCACGGAACAATAGAGGCCCGTTTTTTATCCCGCCAACCCGAGAACCCGTGATCCAAAAAGTGTACATGCTCTATAAAATCTCAGCCAATCTGCAAGTCCGCCTGTCAATTTGTATATCACGGAACTCTTAGTACTATTTGTAGGACACCGAACAATAGAGGCCTATTTTTTAGCCCGACAGCCCGAGAACCCGCGATCCACAAAGTGGTCAAGTTTGGAATGCGATATTCGTACATGCTCTATAAAATCTCATGCCCATACTTTATAAAGGTACATATTTTTTTCCCTGCTTTGTACACATACTGGTCTGGTCACGGCACAGTTGGTGTTGCACATGAATTATGAAATATGCAACAGGAGTCCGACCGACCGCTTTCGTTTCCTTAGCCAATTTTATGCCCGCGGGTTCCCCGCTACGCATTATCAACCTCTTATTCCCCATGTTCCGAGTGTACATCTTGCATCCAAAAATTGGGTAATCCATGTCTATGCTCACGGGTTCCCAGACGACAAAGTGTCAAATTTCATGTCCATCTATATCTATACATCACGAGTTCAACCGACCGCCATTCATTTTCATAGTTCGCGAATTTTATGGTCGTGGGTTCCTTTGTGGGTGTCATCCAACTCTCATGCCCCGTGTGCTCGGTATACATATTGTGCCCGAAACTTCGACGATCTACAATTGGACCCGGACTCGAAGCTTACGACTCATCTGATAACTTTGTTTAATTAAATTGTAGAATATCAATATTTAATATTAATAATTTAGTACTTGAAAACAATGTTTTTAGATAATGTTAGCTATATAGCATATATGTTGTATGTTATAAATGTAGACAATCTCAATCTTGAACCCGCCAATCCTAGAGTCCGTCTGTAAATTTGTATATCGCGGAACTCTAGCTGTTATTTGTAGGACACAGAACAATAGAGGCCCAATTTTGAGCCGCCAGCCCGAGAACTCGAGATCGAAAAAGTGGCGATCCGTACATACTTTATAAAGGTGCATATTTATTTTTCCTTGATTTGTACACATACTGGTCTGGTCACCAGACAGTTGGTGTTGCACATGAATTATGAAATATACACCACGAGTCCGACCAAGCGCTTTCGTTTCCTTAGCTAAATTTATGGTTGCGGGTTCCCGACTACGCCTTGTTGAACTCTCATTTCCATGTCTATGGTCGGGGGTTCCCAGACATCGAAGTGGTAGTTTTCATGTCCATCTATATCTCTACATCACGTGTCCAACCGACCGCCATTCGTTTTCATAGTTCGCGAATTTTATGGTCGCGGGTTCCTTTCTCGGTGCCATCTAGCTCCCATGCCCCATCTGTGCGGTATACATCCTACGCTCGAAACTTCGGTGATCTACAATTGCATCTAGACTCGAAGCTTGCCACTCATTTGATAATTTTCTTTAATTAAATTGTACAATATCAATGTTTAATATTCATATTTTAGTACTTGAAAATAATGTTTTTAGATAATGTTAGATATATAACATATATGTTATATGTTATACATGTAGACAATTGCAAACTTGAGTCCGCGAGTCCTGGAGTCTGTTTGTCAATTTGTATATGGAGGAACTCTGCCTGCTATTTGTAGGACACGGAATAATAGAGGCCCGATTTTTAGCACACCAGCCCGAGAACCCGCAATCCAAAAAATGTCTAAGTATGGAAGTTCGCCTGTCAATTTATATATCGCGAAACTCCGAGTGTTTTTTGGAGGACACAGACCAATACAACTGCAATGTCCAGCCAACCAATTAAATTGTACAATATCAAAATTTGTATATCGCAGAACTCTGATCCGTAAACAATCGCAATCCTGGGCCTGCCAGCCCTGCAGTCCATCTGTCAATTTGCATATCAAGGAACTCTGAGTGTTGTTTGGAGGACACCGAACAATAGTAGTGCAATGTTGAGCCCGCAAGTCCGCTTCTCAATTTGTATATCGCTAAAGTCTGCGTACTATTTCTAAGGCACGAAAAAATAGAGGCCCAATTTTGAGCCCGCCAGCCCAAGAACCCATGATCCAAATACTGTACATGCTTCCTTTCACTATGCTCCCTGAAAGCCTAAAAAAAATTACATTGCTCTGTAGGCTACTCGTAATTGGAATGTCATTCGCGGGACCTCAGGTTGGACCGTTCACGGAATCTTCAAACCCTAGTTCCGAAAATGAGCATGACTGACATTTGCGTATTCCTTACTTAGCCACTTTCCCACAATTCCGCAAATATACAAACCGTCATCCACTGAAATGCACCATCATGTTCTCTTACGTTTTACGTGTTTTGCAGTAAAAAATTATGACTCATGCAGTTTCACCGTTGGACAGTCACCTATCCTCACTATCTCCTGTAAACTTATTTTGAATCCTGTCCGACTGCTTTTCAGAGCTTGCTCTTCCCCGTCTCCGTCACCTTCGCATCTGTCTATAATAAAAAATAATGTTTATATGTGTGTTTGTGTGTGTGTGTCTTGTTTCTAAATCTTTAATGCTAAAAGCTCATCATGCAGAGATTGTGTAAATTGTCATTGATGGGTGCAAGGCTCGAGAAGATCTGCCATTAATGTGCACTAAACCAATATTTGCGGAGGCTTTTGTTATCCCTTCCCAGTGTTAATTTCAAATACAATGGAATGCCATTCGCACACCGTCAGCTTGGTTCGTTCACGAAACCTCCAATCCTTAGATGTTCTTCGTCGTAACCGCCACCTTCACACTTCTAAGTATGCAATAATTAAACTTTACTTCTAATAGCTCACCATACAATACGCATAGAGATTGTCATTAATGAGCGAAGAGCTTGAGGAGATTTTCCATTCGCACGCATTGAACCAACATTTCTTGGGGGTTATATTATCCCCTCCATTTTTTCATTTGAAGCAACGTCTAGAGCAAACCAACGTTTTCATAAACTATTGGCAGCACTTCCACAACAGTTTTGTAGAGATACAGTGAACATCTTCGGACCTGAGGACTAGAACCACCACAGTAACAAAGCATCACTCCAATGGCCTGCCACAGTAACAAAGCAACCCAAAGTTCTTCAAACGGATGAGGTTCATCCTAAAATTGATGGTTCTCAAAAGATTCACGTGGAGAAGAAGGGAAAAAGAATTGTAGGGGAGGCGAACGAGCCCCAAATTGAGAGTGAAAACATGGATCTTGACGTTGATTTGGATAGCATATTCTGCAACCTTGATCAGTCGAGAGACGTGATTCACCATAGCTACCCAATGGACATAGTTGATGCCAAAATTTTTGACGAAGATGAATCCTTCGTATTCCAGAGTGTTGTTTTTGAAAGCGAATCTAAAAAATTAATTATTGAAAAAAGAGATGTAAAAAATAAGAAAAGAAAACATTGTTCATAACTTGACCTTGCAAATATGCAGGCATCCAAAATCTCTGAACTTCATATGGAAACTGGAGATGCTCTTCATGATTCCATTGGAGTCATTGAGGCCGAGAATTCCAGAGTAAAGTATCGGATCAAGGAATTAGAGGAATCTTTATTTCCTATGCCATTGCTTGGCAGTCCTTTGGCAATAGCCTTGCCTGCAACTCCCTGCACCCCTGCAACAAAGCTAAAAGGCTCCTCCATCTTCCTCGCATCATGTAAAGGATATGTGGAGAAAAATATCCACAAAAGAATGGAACTGATTACTAAGGCCTGGGAAACATCACAAAATATGGAATCCCTGGGAAGTAGGGCACATAACTTGCTCGAACTTCTGCATACGGATTTAAAAAATGATGAAACTTTCTATTTGCACACGGTCATCCCTTTTGCCTTTCATGTCAACAACATGGCAAACACGACAAGAAGACAACATGACCTCTTGGCCAAAAAACAGCTCACTCAATTAGAAGCATGTTGGAAAGAGAAGGTAAAGAACATGTATCTCATCGTCCAATCATGTGAGCAAGCAATATCAAAGAAAGAAACATTATTCACAAAGCTCACCAAAATAAACTTAGCCAGAAGGACCAATGACTTCCAGGACCCCATCTTAATCGTCAACTCATTGGCGTTAATTGGACAACTGGCTAGTCCACTATTCGGTACAGAATGGAGACATTCATCAAGCTCTGTGTAATATTTCTATTGGTATAAGCGAATTAGAAAATGAACTTTTCAGCATTAAAATCTAGAATGACATCAACTTCACCCCCTTGAGAAGCTACATTGAAGAGAATTTGAAGTTGGTCGTCGAGGAAATCCAACAGGAAAAAGGCATCAACAAGCAAATAGAAAAAATACTTATATGGAACATCGCTATAAATACTTTGTTTATCAATCCAGTTATTCAAGCGAGTCAGAGATGAAAACCAATAGGAAAAGGCATCAACAAGCAAATACCAAAAATACTTATATGTACCATCGATGTAAGTCTATACTTATAGTCCTTTCTTTATCAATCCAGTTATTCCACCTTTTCTGAATAGAAATCTATAGCCAAAGACTGATATCTTTCCATTTCTACTTTCCAGGTATTACACTCTATTGTTTCCCACTTCTTCTTTCCATAGTCCTATTTCTTGTACACATTTCTCTTATGGTCTGCAGGAGCCCTAATCCCAGTCTATATGACAAACGCATTTAAATTTCCAGGAATATGTAGCAAACTATTATTTTTTAATATATTCCAAATAAAACTATTCTTTTGTCTCCTTGTATATTTATGTGCTCCTAGATTTTCATCTTCGACTATGTTGAATGTCAAGACATTTTGTTTATTTTATTTCAATTCTCTTTTTTCTGATGCATATATTTTTCTGCTTCGTCGTTTTCAAAATTAAATTTGAGATAAATCACTCATTCAAATTTGAGATATCGTATTTGACATATATATATATTTTAAATTTCCAAGAATATGTAACACGCTTTTTTATTTTTTTATATAAATGTCATAAAATTGTGTTCAATACTTTTTTCTACTCACACATATAGAGAGTATGTCATTTCTTGCATCTTTACCACATGTCCTTCATACTGCTTGCCACATCTGCACTGCAATTTCAAGGCCCAAGTCCAATTGTGCTATTACATCAACATGAGGCCCTTAAAATTCAAATAGTCCGCAAGTCCGCTTATCAATTTGTATATCGTGAAACTCTGGGTGCTATTTGTAGGGCACGAAACAACAGAGCCGAAATTTTGAGCCCGAGAGCCCGCGATTCAAAAAGTGCCTAAGTATGGAATGAGGGCTCCATGCATGGTCTATAAAATCTCATGCCCATACTTTATAAAAGTACATATTTGGTATCTATAAAAGCAAATATCTACTTTATAAAAGTAAATATTTCGTATGTATAATTTATGGTGTCCAGGAACCTATAATTTGATAAATTTCAATTTCTTTTGTGTTCAGGAGGCCTTGTTTTAAAGAAAACTAATTCGGGAATGCTAATTTTTTTGTGTTTTTGTCCACGAACCTATGTAACAGACTTTACTACTACTCTATTGTATGTAAAAAAATTTGTGTCCAAGAACCTTTTAATGTATTACTATTGTACACTAATTGTTTTTGTCCACGCTCCTTTTAAATATTTCATGTACTATCAAACTTAGATACTAGGAACCTTCGTTGATCTACCAGACATTAATAATTTTTTATAAATTTTAAATAAAACTAATTCAGGAATACTAAATTCTGCATGGATACCACATGTATTGCAACTTGCAACCCACATGTCTATACACGATCACATTTACTCCCATTTCAACCTGGCAGGGACTACGCTGCCATGCAACACCTGTTTATATTCCTTTTGGTAGATGTATTATTATTATATAATATATTATATACATTTTACTTTTATAAATATGATTTTATATATGAATATGAGAATTTAAAACATGGTATCGGAAGTTGAAGTTTGTGAAGCGATTTTTGTTATTTAAAAAACAAAAGAACGTAGAAAGAACACATAACTAACTATCAATGATCTCATTAAGTTTGATCTTTAAAGAACAAAAGAACGCAAAAAGAACAAATAAATAACCATCAATGGTCTCATTAAATTTGATCTTTGCCCGTCAATAATGTTGTAAATATTAGAGTCATGGAATAACGTAAGCATTCGAAAGATAAAAAAGAAACATTTTGTATTTCATTTAACACTAGTTCCATTCAGTCTAATGTTTACAAACTCAAACCACTAAGTCCAAAAAAATTTAGTTAATGACCAGTAGTAACCACGAAATTATCTATTGTCAATTTGATCCCGCGGTCTCTCAAAATACTCCGAGGAGAAGCACTCTCATCCTGGAGGCCTTCTTCCCATTTTGGGCAGCATTCCACCTCTATTTCTTCAAGATTGCTCAGCCTTTGTAATGCTTGGGGCATTTGCTTGAGTTGGTTGCACATTTTAGTTCGCAAGAACTTCAACATTGGCATTGTTGTATACTGGAGCGACGAAATTTTTTCCAAATAGTTAAAGTGTTTTATGGTTACCATTTCGAGTTTGGGAAATGTCCTAGGTTCTCCAAATTCCACTGGAAACCCAACACACTCTTTGTTGTGTGACAAGCGAAGCTTTTTTAGATTAGGAATCTTTTCTAGACCTCTATACTATGCACTAGAGTTATCGCCATCTAAAAACAACACCATGAGGTTCTCAAGCTCAAAGATCCATTTGGGCACTGTGCTGTTAATTCACGATCATGTGTGAATGACAGTAAAATATCAACTTCAACGAAATAGAAATCGTTCTAGAGATAAAAAAGGAGCCCTCTATTGGCCATCGTTTTGGGATTTTGTTTATAGTATATAAATTATTTTAAAAAATTGCCATATGTAATTTGAGTATTGCCTCATTAACGAATAATTAGCTTAAGTATTAATGGGTCTGGAACAATGTTTGTGATGATTTTACTTATATAGAAATGAAGACTCATTACTACCTTGGTGATCGCAAAAGTGAGGCGGTTTGGCTTATAATATATAAATTATTTAAAAAAATGCCATGTGCAGTTTGAGTATAGCGTCATGAATAAATAATTAGCATAGCCAGCATGAGGAGTTGTACACGAGGCATGTCGTTGCAAGAAACACATTATTCTCTGCATGAACTAAGGTGGTCAAACTCAACCACGTTTGGATGCAGGATGAAATCCACATACGCGTTAAATGCCTTGGTCAAACTCGGCCATGTGGGTTGTTAGGGTTGTGCCTCCCCTAAGCAAGCTGAAGAGTAACCTGGAAAAACGAAAATGAAATGGCACCATGTATGGATTGCAGGTCTGTGAGGCATTGTAGCCAACAAGGGATTTCAGTGGATCCCGATTTGTGCTAAGGTGGGAGCAACACCATAAATCTGATATTAAATTTGCTTCCAGGAAAATGCTATTAGTTATGGCATATAAGAAAGGTGTTTGTTTTTATGGTCCTGCCGGTGAAGAATCTATATACTCGGTACTTAATTGCTAGTTCCGAGACTAAGGTATAGGTGTTAGGATGGTTCATAATGGATCCAACAACATGAGGGTTTGGAATGCATCCAACAACATAAATAGAAAGGGTAAAAGGTCAGTGTCCGATTATCTCATAATAAAACCAAGTGTGTGATCCACAGGAAATTATTCATTATAGAAGTAAGGGTTGTTTAAATCATATATAGCACTCCAACTATTAGAAACTATTACAATGGGTATGTCTAAACCTTGCACTTATTCTTCATAATAAGAACATAATTTGACAAGATAAATGAAATTCTCCACATACATAAACATATTTAATTTCTCAATCAAATGCAACAATGCAACATGGCAATCTTGAACGTTCAAACCTTGTAAACAATTTGCTTCAATTCTTTAATATTTTCATCCATTTCAATATACCGGATTGAAAATCTTCAATGCAATCGTTCACTGTATGTTTCAAGCTAAGTACACACATGGAAAAGGAAAGGTAATTTTTTTAACTGATATTTCTTTAATTTTTTTTTATTCTGCAACAAGTATTTTGACAACTTCTTGTATTATATTGGAAAGAGATGATATAATGTCTAAAGTATCTCATGAATTGAGCCTTTATAAGACTCGATTCATAAAAAAAAATTGAGGACTTTATAAACAAGTATCTCGTGAATTGTTGAGGAATATCAAACAAGATCGGTGATGGTTTTGTTCATCATAACCTTGACATGCAAAAAGAAAACAGGGGAGACCTTGCAAACAAACCATTGTCTATGGTCATGAAATTGATCAGCTGTGAATTACTAGCCAAGTTGTACAAGCAGAGACTCCTTGACATGCAGAAAGACAACAACAAGAGACCTTGCAAACAAACCATTGTTTATCGCCGTGAAATTGATTAGCTATGAATTACTATCCAAGTCGTACAAGTAGAGACTCCTTGACATGCAGAAAGACAACAACGGGAGACCTTGCAAACAAACCATTGTCTATTGTCGTGAAATTGATCAACTATGACTTACTAGCCAAGTCGTATAAGCAGAGACTGAAGAAACATGTACTTCTAAACTTCATGCTAACAACCGATGGATGAACAGTAAGTGAGCCACTGTATAATTCTAAAAAAATGGAAATAAATTCAAGCTTACTCACCTATTTTTTTGTTGCATTGTTGTCCTTCTAGGGCAGGGAAGACTCTTTCGTTGAAGCTCTCCTGTAGCCTGGAAGGTTGTTGGAAAAAGCTACTGAGAGCATCTCTATTGAGAGAAATACATCTTAGAACCATATCATAGAAGAGGAGAGAAGGAACCAGATAATAGAAGAGGAGAACATGAGCCTATCCATGGAATGAGAGAAGACTTAACAACGAACACAGAACACACTTAGCATCGAACATGTAGAAGTGATATGATGACAGGGGTCAAGGGAGGTGACAGACATCAAAATAGCCTCGATATGAGGCCAAATAAGACCTCAAAGTTGAAACTTAGAATAAAACCATAACTTTGGGTTAAAACTTCTTCGGTTGTCGCCCAGACTAATTAAAATCAAGAAACCAATATATATACTAAATAAGACATCAAACTTAGGTTAAATCATAAAAAACTTAGTTTAAAACATAAAATGTATAAGTGCCTTCTTGAAACTTATAAATAAAACATCAGCGAAACAATGGTTAAGCATATATGAACTTTACCTTTGATTTCCGTGCAGGGACCAAAAAAATTGGCAAATCGATTTATATAGTCCCTACCAATCCTTTAGGGGAGAAATAATTAAAACTTCATCTAATTTTGTCATGTATTTAGCCTTCGTATGTTTATAAGAGTGCCTTGCAACCACAAATACTCCATTATAAATGTTGAACGTTTTTCAAACTTAAAGTAAATCCACTTTCAAACTTAAACTAAGAGTGGATTGTTCATTAAAATCTAGATTTTTATTGAAAATATATTCCATTTCAACAACCCCCTAAACTAAATATGAGTGGATTGTTCATTAAAATCTAGATTTTTATTGAAAATATATTCCATTTCAACAACCCCCTCAAGCAATCAATTGAACTTTATGTTTAGTCCGGTTAAGTAGTGCCACCACCATTTTGTTAATGAGAATGTCTATTAAAATCTAGATTCTTATTGAAAATATCTTCCATTTCAACAATCCCCTCAAGTAATCAATTGGACTTTATCGCCTTTTTGTTAAAGAGTAACATTTATAGTTAAGGTAATGCCACCACTATGTTGATAAGTAACAATCCCCTCAAGTAATCAATTGGACTTTATCACCTTTTTGTTAAAGAGTAACATTTATAGTTGAGGTAGTGCCACCACTATGTTGATAAGTAAGATTTACAAATATAATTTTAGTAAGGTATAATTTTAGTGAATTGTGTTATTATTATTATTTTTTGGTGTGATATATTTTTGGAATTTTTTTTAGATATTTTTTCTTATTTTGAAAATGATATTCAAAGGTCAGTGGAGGCGGCGTAGTGGTAAGGTCGGTCTCGTTAAGACGGACAGGTCCTGTGCTCAATCCCGAGCGAGGGCGTGGCTCGCCGTGAGAGTTTAACCGTTTCCGGGCCAAGCCCACTCACCTTCAATCGCGAGTTGCGCCTCCGTGACCTAGCTGCTCTGCGCCCCCTGTGCTGCCTCCTGCGGCCTCCCTGCCTGGCAGCTCCTGCTGCTGGGCCTCCCGGTCTCCCTCCAGGGCCTTCCTGGGCCCCCCTCCTCTTTTTTAGCCGAGCATACGGGCCGCCTAGGACTGTCCAGAGATCAGTCATGCCGCCCCCTGGGGATCCAACGTCTCTGGACCCTCCCCTGCCCCCTCCTGAAGTAATTGCTTTCAAAGCAATGTTGGACTCGATCTCTAAGCGACAACCCTCAACCAATCAGCAGAAGTTCGTTAAGAGGATGGATTCCATACCTTCGGTAGCTCTTTCTGAAGAAGAAACCTGTAAAGCAGCTCTTAATCTGGCTGAGAAAGGGCTCATAGGCCAGTTCACGGGCCTCTGGCCCTCGCCTAAGTCAGTAGAGGAGTGGACACAGAGAAATTGGAAGCCGTTAATCAAAGAAGGAATCAAGAGCTATTTCGTAGGCAAAGGGTTCTTTATCTTCGTTTTTTAAAGTGCAGAGGACAAAAGCCTAATCTTTAGAAACAGACCTTATTTCATGGGCCCCCAGGGACTATATCTCAACAAATGGTCGCCAGACTTCAACCCAGCCCAGGATGTCCCATCTGTTGTTCCGGTGTGGGTGTGGCTTCCCCATCTCCCCCGCCACTGTTGGAACCCGAAGTCTCTCCAGATTATCGGCAACAGATTAGGAAAATACATAGACCAGGCTGCAAGAAAAGATCAATATTCATGTGCATGTATCTGTGTCGAAGTAGATCTGGAGGAGGGGCTTCTGAAAGCCATTAAGCTAACAGTTGCAGGATGAACGCATGTACAAGAGCTGGATTATGAACAGCTTCCATTCAAATGTAGGCACTGCCATGGATATGGGCATTTCGCCAAGCACTGCAAGAAAAAGGTGGAAGAACAGCCAGACAAGCAGAATGGTGAGCAATGGACTCTCATACA
>ML799420.1:216340-236264 GCA_009831015.1 Picea engelmannii
TACAAATTCTACCACATCCTCAGAAACTTGAACAGCGAAGCAGATCTATTGGCGAACAAAGGATGCACTCTCGGGAAAGGGCAACTTCTCCTAAATGAAGAAAGTTCAATTCATCCTTGTAATTCATGAGTAATCTGAACTCGGAATTAGTATAAGAATCAGAAACAAAAGCTTTGTAACGATGGCTGCCATGGTGCATGGAAAAGGGCAACAGCTTGCAAAAGAATGTAGAAGGCAGCAAAGCTTGAGAAATACAGCTGGAACAGAAGCTGAAACACAGTGCTGAATCACAGATGCTGGAACACAGATGCTGGGACACAAAAGCTGAAATTAAGTGTTGTTACATATGCTGAAACACAGTGCTGGAACAGTTGCTGAAACACAGTTTGTTACATTTGTTGAAACACAGTTTTGTCATATATGTTGAAACACAGTTTTGTTAAATATGCTGAAACACAGCGTTGGAACAGATGCTGAAACTCGGTGTTGGAAATTATGCTGAAACAACGATGGATCTTATGCTGAAACAGTGGTGCAACACACTTTGTAACTGAAATTGTGGCTCTGCCACCCCTCTAATAAAAACTATAACCGTTTTTGTTAAAAAAAAAAATGATATTCAAAATAAATTTTAGATTTTGTAGAATATAAGGTTAGATCAACAACAACACCGTTTACATCCATCACAACAATAAATTCACTATGAACTCAACATGTCACAATAATTTAGACTAAACCAAATTAATGATTATATCATCAATTTATATAAACTCATTGAATATATGTCTGAAAAACAAATACCCCTTAAATAGTTTATTGAGGTTTATGTTTTGTTAAATTGATATTACTACCAATCCATTGACACATGACATTTAATACCTTAAATTTTGAAATGCATAATTAATTAATTGACAAGATGAAGCAACATGCAATATGGAGCATGCACTATTAATGACCATTATAAAGTGCCCTTTCACCAGACAAGTTTGGGTAAGTATCCTCAATGAACATAACTTAAATATTGTTTGGGATGGGCATACTTTATCTGATTGCTACGATTCTTGTACTAAAAAGGAACGAAATCATCAAACTCTTCCAACACTGGTCTGTTGGCTCATGTGGTTGGAAAGAAACAAAAAAGTATTTGACAATGGAAACCCAGCTACAAACACAGTTGTATACAAAACTCTAGGTATGCTCTAAAATTGGGGCATCCATCTATCCGAAAAAGTGGACCACAAGAACAAAGAAAAGAAAAATGCCATGATCCATACTCCAGAGGGCTTGCCTACAGGATGGTTTGATGGTGTTGCGCAGTCAAATGGCCTCCAGAGTGGAGCAGGGGGCTTGATAAGCTTATCGTCAAATTCACTTATTAGATGGACCTTCAACTGTGGCCTTGACACCAACACTAGGGCTGAACTATTGGGTGTTTGGGCAACTCTTCATCTGGCATCTAGATTGAACATTGATGAACTACAAATCTTTGGTGATTCCAGAATTGTTATAGATTGGATGAACAACAAAGGAAAACTACAGGTCATCTCTCTTTTAGGTTGTCAGGACATAATCAAAGAGCTACAACCTCTCTTTAGGAAGCCTAGTTTCACCCATATATATCGAGAGTACAACAAAGAAGCAGATTCACTTTCAAAAGCTGCCCTCCAAAAACCAGCTGGTAAAATTATGTATAACCATTAGGTGGATGGGTAAGAGGGCCCACCTATTGTTCTAAATCTATATTAGCTTCTACTTTTTTCAGATCCTAGCTGTCTATTCAGGCAGATTGATGGTAAAAACTGTATTTGGTTCAAAAATTTTGTGGACATATCTTTATTTCCATAATAGGGACAACCTGTAATTCTGGATCTTACACTCTTCTGCTACACTTCTTGGCATACAACTTATGTCTCCTATAACAATCCGACACCTGTTACTTTCACATTTGTTTGCTGAAAGAACTTTGTTGTCAAATTTTAGACTTTTTAACTGTAATGTATTTTTGAAAAAACAACAACATTATATTTTAATATAATAGAGAATTTTTTCTGTAAAAAAGAAAAAAGAAAAAAAAAAAACTTGCACTTTTTAATATTACTTGACATCAAGGTTGATCCTCACATTGGTAAATTAAAAACAACAAAACAAATAATTACAAATTGAATATATTTACATAAATTAATCGATAAAAAGAAATTAATTATACTAAACTTGTGGAGAAGAACATGAAATATGTATATACAAATTAATTAATAATGTGTGAGAGAGAATAACGTACATATTTTATTATAAATAAGTTTGTTTTTAGTCACTTTAAAGAATATATAATAACTTATAAGTAATATAAGATATATTTTATTCTATCCTATTTTTAATTGAATATAAAATATTTTCTAATTTGATTTAACAAATTATTCTTATGCAATAATTTGTGTTGATAGGTTACTTATCTCACTAGAGTTTGTGGTTTTATTATAAGATTTTTTTCACATTATGACATATATAACGATGTTATTATCAATATTTCTAATTATAATATTTAGATAATTATCTATCATATTCTTTCAGTAGGTTTCCTTATGAAAAAATCCACTTTCTTAAATACTATGAGTAACTTCTTTTTCCAGCAAAGAACTTGTTAATGCTCCAAGCTTGTCATATATTTTTCGTGTGAGAAAGCAAAATTTGTGACTAGGGTTACCGATGTACCTAAGCAAAATTCATTGAGAAACCCTCCCATTCTCCAATTTTTAGAGGAAAACAAAAAAATCCTCTTTATTTACCTTTTAAAATTATCCAAGTTAATCCCATATTCTATAATTACTTACAATATCAACAACTACCCAAACAAGAAAACTCATCCTGGGTCACACATGACTATGTAGGTCTTACAACTAACATGCACCCATTTACAAATTACATGAACTAGAAAAACCTTCTTCTCTACATTCTCCCAAGATCAAAATCTCATGGGTTGTGACACCAAATGTTAGAAAAATAAACCAAAGGTTTGCAAACAAAATTGATATGTGATAAACAAGTAGGCACAAATTATTCAATACAAAAAAACATGAATTCATATACATAGATTTGAGAAGAAAAGTGGGGCATTTCATTATAAATAACCATCCTTGTAGTAGGTACACAAAATACGCAACCCACAAGACACATCCTTTCTCACCTTGTCTCCCATCGAATACAATGCATCTACCTATTTTTTTATACATTATGTAACCTAATCTAATAGGTCAAACCTATGCAATAACATACATTAATAGGTCAATCATTCTCCTGCACTACAAGAAAGTTTCCATCTTCAATGTAAAAACTTTCCACATTCCAACTATTTTAATGGTATTGCTATTTCCAACATTCCTAAATACAATATATTGGTGACTATCTCTAACATGACAAAGTCTTAGTCTTGTGTTCATTAAAAGGGGTTGGTTGAATTCTACATGTTAAGCCTTGGAGAAATGCTATAAGGTCCTATGTTGGACTTCTAAGTTGGTCTTGAAAGGTAAACTGAGTAATATTTTATCAAATCATTCCAACAAAATGTTGATGCATTCTAAAAGGTCAATTTGGTAAAATCTTTATCTACCCTCTCAATGAAAGGTAGGTTTGTCCTCCATAATAAGGTTTTCATTAACCCTTGTAATAAATGGATATAAGGATTGGTCTTTTGTTGATCATCCCACTAAGGTCATGATCAATGAAGACTCATTGTTGGGTTGTATCATTGAAAATAAAAGGAGTGTATTTCAAGTTCAAAGACCCCATGAGAACTATAACAAATATACCACATCCCCAAGTTGCGAAGTGTGTCTACTAAAAAATATAGAGAAGTACAAAAAACATCATAACAATCATAACTTTGTCAAAAACCTAAGATCATATACTAAGATATGATGCAAAGTTACAAGTTAATGAGTTGTGGGGGCATAGTCTCTTCCACCCCTTCCATGGACATTCTTAACAAGGGAGAACTAGGGATCCCTATTGTTTGCCTTCTTTGATAAGATGACCATCTCTTGGTTAAAATCTCTATAAATATGGTGGAAATTAATGGAAGTGAAAGTTGCCTTCAATTCTTCTTTAAGCTCGAAACAACCACAAAGATGAATGCTCCTTTGTGCTCTCAATCCTTGCATCCATTCCACCTTCAATTTAGATTCTTCATAAACATTTGAATCACTTAAACCTTCCTCCCTTGCAATATCGATGAGAATAGTTGCTACCCTCTAAGAAGTTGTTTATGCCTACTCCTAAACCACACTCAAAAGTGATTTTTTTTAATCTAAGTATGGATATAAGTCTATAAAATTTATATATATTTTTTAAATTATTTTGTTCATTAATTCTTTATTTTTAATATTTATAAATTTTTATTTTTTCATTAAAATCTATAAATTCCTAAGTATGGATATAAGACTATAAAATTTATATTTGATATTTTTTTAAAATTATTTTATTCATTAATTCTTTATTTTTAATATTTATAATTTTTTATTTTTTCATTAAAAACTATAAATTCCTTATCATATTTAAAGACATAAAGTGCAACTATAAATTCCTTATCATATTTAAAGATATAAAGTGCAAGTTCTTAACTCTATCATCTAAATTTATTCTCTATAATTTTTTAATAAAACTTTCACCAATCATCTTTAATTACCCTCTTTTCAAACAAACCCACTCTCTTTTTCAACTTTTCTAAACTGAAAACAAAAATAATAATAATTCTTTTCACCTTTAATTACCCTCTGGTCAAACAACCCACTCTCTTTTTCAACTTTTCCGAACTCAAAACAAAACCAATAATAATTCTTTTTAAAATGAAGGACTTAAATAACTTAATAAACCAATCACTCTTGAGAATCAATTTTGTCCCACCCTCTAATGAAAGATTTACAAAGATTTGTGGAATCTTTACAAATGGGGAATACCTTTAAAAATAAAGAGATAGGATGGAATTTTTAAAAGTGATTCCGGAAGCATGTTTAAATGATTGAAGATTAACAAAATGTTTAGTAGGTCAAATTTGTCTTTTGAATTTTTCCAAAAAACAATCTATCGTTAAATTTCCACAATAAAAATGATAAATTCTTCAACAAACGAAATTTTTTGTATATAAGATTTTTTATTTCTATTTTCTTTTTAAAGTTGTTGAATATATATTATATTAAAAAAATTATAATTAATATTTATTTATTTTCATTTAAAGGATTTTTTAACAAACCTAAATCTTTGTATATAAATTTTTTTATTTCTATTTTCTTTTTAAAATTGTTGAATATATATCATATTAAAATATTTATAATTCATATTTATTTATTTTCATTTTATAATTTTTCTATATCTTTTTTTAATAATTATTAATACTTATTAATGATTTGCTAGTTATCAATTGTCATTTGGGATCATATTTTTTAATAAATCTATTTTTTTTTCATTATATTAGAATTTGATTATTCAGTGAAAATACCTCAACTAAATTAAAAAATCATTTACCTGTTCTTAAACTCAAACTTAAAACCTCTTAAAATTTCTAAAAAAAAAAATAACTTAATCAATATATTTATAAATACTTATCACAAACCAAAAAAATACACATTTCAAATTCATATCCCCACACACATATATTCATAATATTTTCTATAAAATATAATTATTCTAGTAATATTACTTAAGATATAAGTAAAAGTAAAAGCATAATATAATTTCATTATTTTTTTCATGTTACAAGTATACGACTCTCTTCCACAAAAATATAAATAATACAATTAATTATTTTTCAAAATTACACATTATAACCAAATTGAAATTTGGTGGATTTAACAATTAGATTTTAAATTTTAAATGGTGCGGATGTAGTTTAATAGTTAAATAAACTTTATAGTGGTTCATTAATCTTTATTGGGATTTTATAGCCCACTATAAGATTGGTGAATGTTCATACAACATAACATATTAAAATAATAATATAAAATAAAAAAATTATGTAGGCTCTATATATATATATATATATATATATATATATATATATATATATATAACTGGTTTATGTTCATCTTAACTTCAGATCTATCAAGAGTACTCTCTAGGTGCAAACCTTTAATTTTTCTTCCAGTTTTACACTCTAAAAAATGTTTGCATCAAGAAAAATTTGATCCCTCTTAACACTTGATAGATCCAAAATTAAGATGGATAGATTTAAAGCGATACCACTACCATTTTTCACATATATACTAATGACCATTTTTAAATAATAAATATATTTTTATATATTTTAAAATAAATTTTATTATTATTAAATCTATATATTTATTTAGATATATATTAAAATTTTGAAAAACATATAATCTAAAACTAGATGAGTGATAAATTATTTTAAATATTATATAGTTTTATATTGTATAATCATTCATATATATATGATGATTAATGTTCACCAAGAGGGAATTGGTCTATCAAACCTTAAGAGGGTAATATATTACTTGTTATTATATCTGCCGATAGGCATGGTATATAGTGTTGAGTTAGGTTTGACTTTCTATTAGTTCATGGTTAACCATAAAATATACACCCCTTTATCTAAAGTTTTAAAAAATAATGATTAATTTTAAATTTTAAATCTCATTTATGTGATATCTTATTGGCCAAAAACTTTGAAGTCTTATTGTTGCCTTCACTTCCCCCAATGTAAATGTAATAAATATTTCTACCATCTAGTCATTTCATGCCTACTCCTCTCCCTATCTACTTAAACAATACTTTCATTATTATATTCGGCAGGTATATGCTACCTAGTAGCCTTGTTCTTTAGAATTTTAAGCTTTCCAAGATCACCATAGTTTTGTTGAGTTAAGAGGTTACGAAGGTTGGTTGTGTGACAAATATTTTGAAAATGAGATCTAATATAGGTATTGGATGGACAATTTAAGAGAAAGTGTTTTTCATCTTCAACCTTCTTAGTGTCATAAAGGTGACACTCTTTCATCCCATAGTGTTTTAGGAATTGACCAACCCGAAGTTTCAATATATATATATATATTCTACCAAGTAAATAATAAATGATCAATATTAAAAGTTAACAATTTAAAAACTCTATATAATTCGAAATCAAAATATTTTTTTAATGTTTAAATTTATTATAGGTTGGAAGAGATAAAAGTGCCTCTCGAGTTGAGGGTTGCTGCAATAAGGATGTATGAGAACGTTATTGCTAAGTTTAAAAAAACTGAGGGCTGGTCAAAAGAGATTAACTGCAATATCAGAGTCAAACAAGGTTGTCCCTTGTCCCCTACCCTTTTTGGCATATACATTGACAAGTTAAAAGAATGTTTGGAAAAAGCAGGTTGTGTCGGCACTACTCTCACCAGTATAGTCATCAATCTTCTTCTTGATGCCGATGATATCGTTCTTATGGCAAGGAGTCCCCATGATCTTGAAAACCAACTAAGAATCCTCGAGGATTTTTGCTCCAATATGGGTATGACTTTTAATACTGATAAGACTAAGGTCATGATTATTAAATCCAATAAGATCTCTTATGATACCTTTGTATATGACAACAACAACTTGGAGGAAGTGACTTCATACAAATATCTTGGAATTGATATTCACCACAAGCTCAATTGAAATTATAGCATTGAGAAAATGATTATTGGGGGATGAAAAGCTTATTATGGGCTTGAAAACAATTGTAAATCAGCTAATCTTTGGAGTTGGGATAAGAAGAAACTCCTCTTTGAGACTCTTGTTACATCTGTTATTATTTATGGATGTGAAGTCTGGGGCTGTAGTATCTCTCATGAAAGATAGAGCAAATACAAAAGAATTTTATAACCTATAATCTCAAAATTAAAGGAAATACGCCCTATCCCATCCTCCTCTTAGAAACAAGCCTCTTCCCCATTGAGAGCATGGCTATGACTAGATACCTAATGTATAAGAACAAGTTAAACAACATGGAAGACAAGAGGCTACCTAAAATTGCTTCAAAATCAAGTCATAACCACCATCAACTCAAGCGAGGATGGCATGAAAACGCTCGGTCTTGGCTAAACTATTGGGGAATCATGGAAGAAACCATTTTGTAGAAAAAAAATACTATTAAAAAAAACGTCAAATCAAAATTTAAAGAGAAAATGTGGTGTGATAAAGAGTTAGAGGAAAAAAAAAATTAAGGTATTATAAAGATGTAATCAACCCTAATCTAGAAGATCAAAATTATCTATCTGTTTTGCCAAGTGTAAAGAAAAAAATAAGCATTGCTAAGATAAGAACAAATTCTCACGAGCTTCATAGTGAAACTGAGCGTTGGTCAATTCCTAAAATGCCAATGGGATGAAAGAGTGTGTCACCTTTGTGACACTAAGAAGGTTGAAGATGAAAAGCACTTTCTCTTAGATTGTCTAGCCTATACCCATATTAGATCTCATTTTCAAAATATTTATCACACTACCAACGTTCCTAATATCTTAACTCAACAAAAGTATGGTGATCTTGGAAAGCTTCTCTTAATGCTTTTCGAGCACAGAAACAAAATTCTAAAGAATCACAAGTAATCACTTACCCTCTTAAGGTCCGATAGACCAATTTGATCTCAGTGAACATTAATAATCATCATCATATTGTTATTTAATTAATTTTAACTTTTTTTATTTTATTTTTTAAGTTCAGAAACATCAAATTATATTAGATTTCAAATTTTTTTAAGTTCATAAACATCAAATTATATTGGATTTATTTTTTCCGTAAGTTTATAAACATCAAATTATATTTTCCATCTCATCTATATTTGCAAAGTTTATTTCCCATTACTTAATGAAATTAATAAATTTAAGTATATTTCCCATTACTTAATGAAATTAATAAATTTTAAAAATGGACGAAATAAGCATTGGTTTTGAAAAAAAAATGTTTAAATACTTTTAAAATAGTGAAAAATATGTAAAGGTAAAATATATTTGGTGAATAATTTATTTTTAAGGGAAATATAACTTTTATTTTCTATCTTTTTAAAATAATAAATAAAATTAATAAGCTCGGATGGGGTGACATATTATGTAGACCGGACACCTGGAAGGGAGTTGGGCTTGGCTTTCAATGCGACAGGCTGACCCCACCCCCTCAACTTTAAGGATGGGAGCTGGCTCCAACTGCCATTCTTACGACAAGGGACCTCTCACTTGCGTTAGCAGTTCGACGCTGCAAGCATTGAAGATGAGGGAGCTAATGGAGGAGGATGTCCTGTCGCTCCTTCCGCTTTTGAACAGACTGAGCCATGGAGCCATTTAGTTTGTTTTCGCCCTGCAATTGCAAGCTCTGGTGCAAGAACCAGACCACCGTCTATGTTTTCTCAATCTGTTTTTTCACTCCGATGCCGCGAGAAAGAGGGAAGCCACGTCGTGGCTCTGCCTGGTATACCCAAGCCGCTCGACGCAAGAGGTTGCAGAGGATGGAACGAGCGCTTTTGATGGCTCAGACCCATCTTGTGTGTAGAGATAACGTGGACAGAACGCCTCCCATGGCATATGTGGATGAGGTCTTCCTGGAAGAGCCAATTTAGGTTCCTCCAGAGCATCTCCTCTTCATGGTGCCCGATAACTGGCAGCCTCCAAGCCAATTTAGGGAGGAAGACACCATGGTCGCCATCGAGAAGTAGCAAGGGAGTGGCACAGGAGTAGATAATTTTGATGAGTTCCCCACCTGCTACATAGAGGAGGAGATACTGGAAGATCTGGACTCTCCGAAGGCCGCAGTCGCAGCTAGACACACCTCGGACAAAGGCACAGAGGGCGGTGAGGACGATGGAGCAGGCATGGAACAACAAAGGGAGGCAGTCCCAAACAAAACCGAGGAGAACAGACCAAGAGGCACGACGAGGGAGGGTGGAAAAGTCCTCTCTCCACCTCCCATCTCGTCCATGCATGAACAATGGCATGTCCCGCCACCCTTCTTCCATCGGGAGCACCTGGAACTGTTGTTTGATTTGCGAGGCCAGATGGCAGACCAAGTCCACCGTGTCGTCCTCATGAGCTAATGACTGGATATGCTTTACGACGCCTTCTCCAATGCGCCAGCAAGGCAGAGATGCCCAACTTGCGCGCAGCCGTTCGTGATGCCAGCTAGAGGAGGAGAACAAGATGACGAGGCCGACATGGACACTGGGTAATTGCTATGGTCACGCTTATGTTTTGTTTAGTTTTATTGCTCAGGATTATGTTTAGAGTTCTAATTGCATACTGTAAAACTATAGACACAGTCCAGACTTTGAAACACCATCTGTCCTGGTCTCCTACGGGCAGGACAAATGGCGAACCTCCCACTTTTGATAGAGATAACATTGGCGACTAGATGTACCGGTTTCTACTAAATCGACGGTACAACTAGAAGCCTCGGCACAGTTGTATATTTTTTGCCACTTAATATTGCAGGAACCACCTTTTTTACTTAAAAAAAATAAAAAATAAAATTAATAATAATATAAATTTGTTATATTCAAAGCTTTTAATTTGAAATAAATCAAAATATTTTATGAGCATTTTTTGATGATGTTTTATAGGGGAATTCCTTTAAGGAAGGTTTACTAGGCATACTATACATATATTGAGATCACAATATTTATTTTAACGCTTGGAATTGGTCAAGAAGTTAATAATTTATACGAAATGATGGCTTTAAAGCTAGTTGTGAAACTAACACAAGAGTTTGGTGTAACCGAATACAAACCTTTGGAGACTCAATACTAATTATGAAGTTCACAACTTACATCTTTCTCATATACCTCTGTCTCATATTTATAAGGAAATGAACAATGTTGCAAACAAGCTCTCAAAAGTTGGAGTTAAGCTAGACTAAGGAACCTAGATTATTTCAGTAATCTAGAACTGACACACTCGAGAATATAGTCATGAACCATGGACCTAAACTTCAGTATTTTCATGGTTTTATCATAGATTTTGTATAATGATGGGCTTTCACACTTTATTAGATGAATGATTTTGAGGAGAACACAAAATGTAAGTGAACATAAACAAACTTCAATTTTTTTTATTTTTTTTGTGATGAAAGATTGGAATTTTTTTCTCAAAACATTCAATAAAAATTATCATATGATATCCTTTGTTTGTTAAATGTGCCCAAGGCCACAATTGAAAGACAATTCGAGTAATAATGACTAAAAACTCAGAAACTTTAATTTTTTCTTTTTCACTATCATAGAATATGGGTAACATAGAGTGTAAATGATAAAGAGCATGGAAACTTCCAAGTACTTTCCCTAATTTCAAAGATGGTACCCAAGGTAAACTTTAGAATCTTGAGGGCAAAAGGTCAATCAACAAGATGGTTCGAAGCCATTACAACAATATACTCGTTAAGAGCTCAACGTGTCACTTATGATAATTGAACCTGAGTGGGAAGAATAACAATCATTCTTCCCAACCATCCAAACTAACCCCAATTAACAATAATGTCCAAAAACTTAAAAATACTAAAAAAAAAAAATCTTCAACAAAGGGTGTTGTGATGTAAAACATTATCCAATTATATATATATATTCCAAAGATTAAGAAACAATTTTCAATAACAATAAAAAGAAAAAACTCAAAACCATACTTGGGATGTAAAACATTATCCAATTATATATATATTTTTCAAAGATTAAGAAACAATTTTCAATAACAATAAGAAGAAAAAACTCAAAACCATACTTGGTTGATATACATTCTTAACTAAAACATCAAACCAAAGCATTTAACAAAACATCCACTTAAAAACATTTATTGTCACAATCATCCTTGTTAAAATGTGCCTCTCGATAAGAAATTCACATTTTTATCCCTTATGGTAATGGGGACCATTTTAAGAAAACAGTAAATGTAATAATTTTTTTCAACAGAAAAATTTCCCAATTATATATATATATATATAATTTGTGCTCAAGAGAATTACAATAGCATCTAAAGAGATAAACTTTCGCTATCAGGAAAAAATTCATGCCGAAATTCATGCCAAAACTGCTAGGAAACGTAATGATTACTTACATGGTAGTGAGTAATTTACAAAATCTGAATAAAATAAGGTGAAAGGATTTGACGAGATGGTTGGAAAGTTGTGCTTGCGTTCACCCCACCCAGTTCTGAAGTAACTGAACTGACCTCACCTGTTCAATCCACTCGAAAATGAATTTCAACCACCGAATTTCAATTTGTCGAATGGAAAAAGAGCCAAATCGCTGGCCCGCATTACCCTGTTCCCATAAAACATTAAAAAACAAAGAAACCCAAGTCTATGTCCACGTCAGATTGGCCCTCCAGTGGAGAATACAGCAATGTACTTCAATATTATTCCCTTTTTCCTTTTTACGTTCTCACACAGTGTTTTCATTCAACCAGAGATGTATTTATGTACTTATGTTTTCAACCCCAGATATATTTATGTACTTATCCGAGGTTGTTTCCTTTCCTTATGCGGCCAAATCAAACCCCCAGAGTTGACTGTTTGGTTGGTACTAGCACAGCTTTAATAAGACAACCCACAATCATCGCTAGTTTTGACATGGGTTTTCTCAGAGACTCGTCGCCTCTACTTTACCGAGCCAATTCCGAGGTAATAATGTGAAGAGAACAGAAAAAAACAGGAAGAACAGAACAAAACAGGAAGAAGAAGGAAGCTTGTCTAACAAGTCTGTGGTTGTGTTCGTGGGATTAATGGGTGCGAACCTCTCACGGGTCCACGAGGGTAATGAAGAGAGGCCATATCCAGGGCTGGCTGATATACCAGAGAATTGCATTGCGGGAATTTTTAAGCATCTGAGTCCGACCGATATATGCAAGCTTGCTCGCCTCAACAGGGCCTTCAAGGGTGCGGCTTCCTGTGATTATGTATGGGAACAGAAACTGCCTGTGTGTTATCAGGAGCTTCTCTCCAAATTGCCCATTTCAAAGCCCCATTCTCTGTCTAAAAAGGAGATATATGCTCTTCTGTGCAGACCCATTTCACTCGACAATTGTACCATGGTACAGTCTTATTAATTTCTGTATATTGGTTTTTTTGGTGGCTTCCCTTAGAAGAAAGCATTTTCTGGTTTTCCAATGACCCTAAGAATCCTTTTTTGGTTCTTTAAAAGGTTCTCTCTATACTTAGAACTACTTATGTTGTAGAAATTTTGCTCATTTTTATTTGCTTATATTATTTAAATTTTAATTTACGGCTTTATGATATTGGGTTTTTGGAAAAATCTCAAGAATCCCTATCTGGGTTTCTTAAATTTTCTAAAAGACTTTGGATGTATATATATTTTAAATCCAAAACATCTTCTCCTTGGTTTTATTTATTTGTTTATATTAGTTTTTTTTATGATTTGTGTATGAGAAATATATATTTTCTTTGAAAAATCTCAAGAATCCTATTCCGGTTTCTTATATTGCTAGAAAGTTTTTATTTTTATTAAATCCTAATTACTACACCATGATCAAAGGAGATAATTTAAACAATTAAAAAATAAAATCTACGCCCTCACATGTAACTCAAAGATTTGATCTTTTTAAGGTTAAGAGAAATTTATTATTAATTATTAACCAACATATATATAATAATTAATAATAAATTTGTCTTGACCTAAAAAATCAAATCTTTGAAATACTTGTGAGGGTGTAGATTTTGTTTTTGAATTGTTTAAATTATCTCCTCTGATCATGGTGTAGTGGTGTGTAGTGTGATTTTCTATCGAGGTCCTAAAATCTAAGATCTCTATTATTCGCTGTCCTCGTTTATTGAGTTTGTGGGTTGTTGATAGTTGCTGATGAGAGTTGTTTTAGGTTGTACTTCATTAAATACTTGTTAAATTTGGTCGCTGAACCAAGATCTGTAGCTTGGCTATGGAACCACCCAATACCAAGAGTCTGAAAGAAGAGAACGCCAATAAAAAAGTGAAACCAGATTGCTGTAATGGTGTGTTATGCACATTAACCCACTAGCTTGACCCTTGATCAATGATCAGTCAAGCAATACAAATACAATGACCTGCTAGAGGGAGATTTGGGAAAGAAAGCCATGCAATGGCATGTCACTAATCTCTCCTTAAAGGAAGGAAAAGCTAACAGCTAAGTAAGCTAAACTGTCCTATGTGCAACTTAGGTGGGTATGTGGTGATAGAAATGGGTCTCAGCAAATGTATAGCCATATTAGGTACCCATGTACAAAAAACAAAACCCCACAAAAATGATAAAGGGAAAACCTGGTGGAAAAATCCCCTGCCTAAGAGGATAGAAGTCAACAATGTCACTGGTTGATGGTCTTCAAGATCCAAAATTGATGACAAACCAATGAAGCGTGATCTAATGATAGCACATCCATAAAGTGCTCCAATGAGTGTGTTGAAGCTAAAGGCTGTAGCTTACGCTGACAACAATCATTTGCTTCAAGCAACTAAGGCACCAACTTACACCAAAATGGTTGGGCTAGTTAGAGTGCTTCCAAAACAAAGAAGCAAACACCATAATCATCATCAAAACAATTTTTAATGGGAATGTTGCTGAGGCCGAACCAGCCAAGGTGAGGACTGAGAACTGAGAACAGTTCCCATGTATTGTGGAAGAAACACATTGATAGGAAGTTCTCAAACAATTGCTCAAATGCTGCCAAGACTAATCATCAAGACAACCACAAACAATCCTCAGAGTTGGTACCTTGCCAAGATGCTGCTGTATATGCCTCTTCACCAATGAGTTGAATGAAGAGAAAATGGCAAATGACTGTGGATATCGGAAAGGAGGACATTGCTGCCTCCGATCATGATGTCGAGGAGATCGATATGTGGATGGTGAAGACTCTGAAGCTGACACTGAAGAGTCTGCTGTTGGTAAAGATCGCTTTGAAGTTGGCGCTGTATCTGGTAGTGAGAACTCCAAAGCTGATACAATAAGTAGTGTAGGAGTGTTAACCACCAGATTTGCTTGTGCAATTAGAGGGTTAAGATCTAGCTAGCCTTCAGCAGGTTGGTATTCAATGATAGGTGCATCAGGTCTCGCATTGATATAGAGTCCCTTTCAAAGGCATATTCACTAATTTTGGGAAAACTTGCTATTTTTAGCAGTTTTCCTATTTTCCAGGAGCCAAAGTTCCAAGGTCTGTAGGTCAGAGGTGATCACATATTTTGGACCCTTATGAGTTCACGATGCCAATGAGTTTTTTTCGAGTGACATGCGAGACACTGCTATTTTTAGCAGTTAGGGTTTCAGGGCTTGTATGATGATTCTGAGTATGTATTTGGATTCCTTACAGATAATCGAGTATGATAAAACTGATTTCGTTGACATGTGAGATGCTACTATTTTAGTAGTGCCTATTTTAGGCATGCTATATTTGGCACTGATCTCATAGCAGTTCCCTTCATTTTTCATCTTTCCTATTTTTAGGAGTCGAATTGCTACTTTTGGCATGCCTATATTTAGTAGTGCTATTTTTAGTAGGTGTGGGTGCTAAACGCTTGGTTCCAGTGAACAGTCATGAATGGGTTCGAATTGAGCAAGTGGAAGTATTTCAGTGTGACACGTGGCAACCATTGGGAGGGTGGTCTCATGAGGCAAACCCTAGGTCGAATTGATATTGAGCTTATTTATCTCCCAAACCCTAGTTTGACCCCCTTTGGTATTTTTGGCAGTTTGTCAAGTTTGTCTAGTCAAAGCTATATCCTATCCTCATGATTTCAGTTCTAAATTTGCCAAGGGATGGCCCCTTTACCATTTTTGGAACCTAAATCGCCTTGCTAAACTTGGCTAATTAAAAATCTAAATTCTATTTGCTGTCTTTGGTCAACTAAAAACCTTGGTACTTTTGCTATCTTTGACCAATTCGATCTCTTCAACCAGTTTGCATGCGAGTTAGCTTTAAAAACGTAATCTGATGTGTTATTCTTGGGTGGCATGTGTGATGATGCTAACTTTATCAAGCTCAAAACCCTAATTCGCCTTGGTTCTTGTATTTTTTTTGGCCAGTTGAAACTCAAACTTCAGTGGGTTATTTTTAGTTGATACTCTTGCATGTGAGAGTTTGACTTTCTAATTTGGGTCTACAGCCACAGAATTGGTTCATGCTTTCCAAGCACTCATCAGTTGGAATGCTTGCATGCCTAGACCGTCCCAGTTTAGAGTTTTTGAGATCCTATTAACACTGAGTGAAGAGGACAGAACCAGAGAGAGTTATACCAGTGAGCAGCCAGCTTCCTTCTCTTCCATCTTTCTTTCTTTCATTGCTGCCTACACTCTGTGCAATGCTTACTATGCAGTGAGTCTTGTATTTTGTCTCCATGATGCAGCTACCCTTTCATGGTGATTGATGACTTCGACAATGAGCCAGTACCTTGGCCCTCTCCCCTCGCCCTTGGTTATCAAAATCAGCAGGCCTTGACATGATATCCATCTCTCTCTCTCTCACTCAACAGTGAGATTTCCATTCTCTGGTCCTTCTGTTGTATCACTGCACTTATACTACTATCGTATTTATATTTTTGGTTAGACTTAGCGATTCACTGAGCTAGACAATTAGTAATGCTGCACTCTTTTTGCTTCTTCTTTTGCTTTTGGTATTGATATAGGAGTTGCTTTTGCAGTCCCACATTGTATTCACACTTGGTGTACCTTTTAGTCTATTGACCGACTTTTGTGGTCATTTGCTGGACATTAATAAGATTATCTTATCTTACTACCATGCTAACTGTAAAAAGAAACTCCAAACAATCAATTATAATTGATGATAAACTGCCAAATGACTGTTCCTCAATATGGTGTAATGGTTACCATGCATTTTATTCATGTTCCCAATCTCCGGTCCTTTTTGTCAAGGTGTATCTTGTGTAGCCATATTGAAACTGTTGTGATCATTTGTTTTCATTATATACAGTATCTGGTTTGTATCCACGTTTGAAAATGAGCAAACCAATGCATAAAGTTACAAGACTGGACAGGAGCAGCTTATTTTCAACAGGACAGTGTCATTTGGTTTAACTGTAAAAAAATTGTGATTCTTAGGTCATTTTTCAGCACACTGCAAGTAGACCTCTTGCACTTCACAGTCTTTTCTCAATTGCTGAGAGAATTCATAGTGAACAAATGAGCAGGGCATTAATAAGTTTGTTAGCTTATTCACTGTGTTTTCAGGAGTCTTCATAATTAATTTTGTTGATACCATGCTAACTGTAAGAAAGAACTCCAGACAATTAAATAGTAATTGATGATATACTGCTAGATACTGTTCCTCAACATGGTGTAATGGCTGCCAACCATTTTCTTCATGTTCCGAACCTCGGATCTTTTTTGTGGAGTGTCCCGTGTAGCCATATTGAAACTGTTGTGGTCTTTTGCTTTCATTGTATACATTTTCTGGTCTATATCAATGTTTGAAAATGAGAAATAATAAAATTACGAGACTGGACAGGAACAGCTTATTGTCAACAGAATAGTGGCGTTTGGTTTAACTTAAAAAAAACTGTTTACTCTTAGCTCATTTTTCTGCACACTGCGAGGAGATGTTTCACAGTTTACAGTCTTTTCTTAGTTGTTGGCAGATTTCACAATGAAAAATGAACAGGGCATTAATAAGATTGTCAGCTTGATCATTGTGTTTTCAGAAATCTTCATAATTAGGTTTATTGCTACCATGCTAACTGTATGAAAGAACTCCAGACAATTGAATAGTAATATTGATGATTTACTGCCAGATGACTATTCCTCAACATGGTGTAATGCCTGCCAAACATTTTCTTCATGTTTCCAACCCCAGGTCTTTTTGTGAAGGAGCATCATTCAATCTATATGTTTAAAATGTGGATTTTTGTCCATTTGTTCCAAAAATTTCATTAGCTTTCTATATTTGCATGTATGTAGTTTATTTATTTTTGTTCACTGGGGAAATCAGCAATTGGTCGGGCACGTACTCGCATGACACGTGGTTGTGTTATCCGACTGCCACCACTATAACCCCAGGCATGCCAACGTGGCCCCTCATATGGCACACAAGGCCCATGTATGTAGTTTATAAAAACAGCACACAAGGCCCAATGTAGTTTATAAAAACATATTTTTTTATGAGAATTTATATTGCTACAACTGTTAATCATAAATTTGGGATAGCTACCACGCCTGCAGCCATTTTTTTAGTGATTCCTATGCACATCCAAGAATTGTGTAACCTTGTCTAAAATCTTAGTTGTTAGTTTCTCCTATTCATTGAGTTTGCAGGTTGCTAATAGTCATTGAAGAGTAGTTATTTTAGGTTGTATTATATTTTAATAATAATGGATATTATTTTAGGAGCTCATCTTAAGAGCTGTTAATAAACCTTAAGTTTCTATGGGACCTGAACTGAATGAGCTTTGGTGCTTCCATGCTTGAATATATGAACAAAATGAAATTGGTTAAGCACAGACTCTGGTATTCGACAAATTTTTAAAGCCCCGACATAGAAAACATGGCATGAAATCCTAAGGATTAAAATTGACTGTAGCTGAATTGGATTGTTTGATGTCCTCTTAGGACCGTTGGTCTGTTGGGTCTGTTGCAGATAATTTATACATTGTCAAGCAGAGCTTTTCTACGTTTGAGAGTCTATCACCTAAAACTTCTTGGATAACAGTGGATCTTTTTACTGCAAGAGTGATTGTATGTTATTTGACAATGAAATGATGAAATGGTTGTTTTTCTTGGATTCAGATGTAAGTTGAACTATTTACGATCATATGGTGTTTGACTTTGTATGAAATTTTTCTTGGAGGCTTCCATGAGTATTCATGGTTCTGTAAAGAATAGAATACACGTGAAGTTTTTATCTCTTCCATTCACAATACAAGCAACAAAGTTAAAATACAAGGAACAAATGGAGTGGTTCTCTTTTATTGGCTTGACTTTAGTTCTGAAGTTATCTATTTGCAGGAAGTTTGGGTGGACAAGGCTACTGGAGGAGTCTGTCTGTCAATTCCAGCAAGAGCAATGGCCATCACAGGAATAGATGATCATCGATACTGGAGATGGATTCCTTGTGACGAGTCCAGGTAGGTGTCAAGATCTTGCTGGAAATTTCTGAGCACTAATTGTAAATTCAAGACATGTACGAATATGATAATTATTTGGTGTACTGCTTCCAGCTAACAAAGGGATGAACATTGGAATCTCATAAAATGGTATCTGAAGTTTTGCTTTCCTGGACCATTACCATAATGTCTATGAATATGACAGTTTGGTTTGAAAAAAGATTATCAAGTTGTACTTGTTGCCTAAAGAAAAGGGAACATAATTGGTTGGGTAATTAATGAACATCATCTCAATTTTGTGCCAGGACTTTTCTCCAAAACCAACTTTTCTCATTTTATATAAATGACTCATTTCCTTAAAAGTTTACAAGTTGGGGATTTTCTTTATATAATTCATTTCAAGCATGTACAGAACCAAATTCCATCTACTCCATTTTCCACAGATGTGATACCATGAGAAGATTATGGCGGGATAAGATCTCATAGACTGTTGGGTTTTTGTCTCGTCTTTACTCCAATAGTGTTCTTGTCCCCAAGTTCCTAGACTATCATAGGCTGCTGTGAAGAAATTATCTCTGGTCGCACTCATACAGCATCTCTTTAATGGCCTTTGTTATGTGAGGGTTATTAGTTGCTCCAAATTGACAATTTTTCATCTCACTTTATTCAACAAGATTGCTGAGAGCCAGAGGGCATTTTCTTGTAGGAACTCAGAGATGTCAAGGGCAAAATGATACAACCAGTCCCTGCCCTTGAAGACCTCTGTGTGACTTCTCTTATTAAATTTCAGTTAAAGAGGGAATCTCTCTTCAAAAGAGGTAGGGACAAAGTCTCCAGTAAGCATGGGAGATGCAGATGGATAAAGTGTCTCACGGGCCTGGACAC
>ML799420.1:236314-253595 GCA_009831015.1 Picea engelmannii
AGATTTCTTGTTTTATGACAGACAGTTCTTCTTTACCCGTCTAAGTTTTTCATCTTATGCTAGGAAGTTCGTGATTGACTGAGTCATGCGAATTGTTGCATTTTTGTTATGATAAATGATTTATCGTGGCATTATTGTATTTTTTGGTGCTCTGTATTCAAATGCAAGAAGACCTTGTGTTGGGATGCTTTCTTCTACAGTCTGTTAGGAACTTGTTGTTTATAACAGACCTTCACACTCTTCTCCATAAGTCTTCCGCCTGTTCACCCTTTACTACAGCTCACTGTCTGAAGTTTACACAAGACCTCACTTGCTCATGCATGCCTGGCCTGTTTTTAGAGTTGGACACTACTGTTTGGAGTTTCCTTCCATTTGATCACCCATCTATGAACAATCGTGACACTAAACTGATGGGCGTCGGGCTCTGCTCCTGATAGCAATCCAGGAGTGACTTTCGTCGCCAACAGACACAAAACAATAGAAGTGCAATGTTGAGCGAGCTAGCCCGATGTCCGCCTGTCAATTTGTATATCGCGAAACTCTGGGTGTTATTTGTAGGACACAGAACAATAGAGACCCAATTTTCAGCCCACCAGGCCGAGAACCCGCAATCCAAAAAGTGGCTAAGTATGGAATGAGGGATCTATGTATGCTCTATAAAATCTGATATCCATAATTTATAAAAGTACATATTTACTATGGATTACTCGTTCCTCAAAATTTCTAGGTCTGAAACTAGCGGATACACGTGTTAAGATTTCCAGTTTCTTTTATATTGCCAGCCCGACCGTCCGCTTGCCCGTTTCATATTGTACATATTGCATGTAATATGTATTACATATTACATGTAATGTCTAATACATATTCAATTTTGAGCCTGCCACTCGTGGAGTCCGTCTGTCAATTTAGAGTTCGTGAGCCCGATAACCTGCGATACATATTACATGTAATGTGTAATACATATTCAATCTTGAGTCTGCCAGTCCTGGAGTCTGTCTATGGATTTGTATATCGCGGAACTCCGAATGTTGTTTGGAGGACACGAGACAATATAAGTGTAATGTTGAGCTAGCAAGCCCAAAAGTCCGCGATCCAAAAAAGCGGCTAAGTATGGAATAGGGGATCTGTACATACTCTATAAAATGTCATGTCCATAGTTTATAAAAGTACATATTTAGTATGTATTGCTCCTTTCTTGGAGCCCGCCAACGCTGGAGTCCGTCTGTGAATTTATATATCACAGAACTCAATAGAAGTACAATGTTGAGCCAGCCAGCCAGCTCGCAAGTCCTCTTGTAAATTTTTATATTGCGGAATTCTGGGTGCAATTTGTAACGCACCGAACAATAGAGGCCCATTTTTTATCCCGCCAGCCCGAGAACCCGTGATCCAAAAAGTGTACATGCTCTATAAAATCTCATCCAGTCTACAAGTCCACCTGTCAATTTGTATATCACGGAACTCTGAGTACTATTTGTAGGACACCGAACAATAGAAGCCTATTTTTTAGCCCGAGAACCCGCGATCCACAAAGTGGCCAAGTTTGGAATGCGATATCCGTATATGCTCTATAAAATCTCATGCCCATACTTTATAAAGGTACATATTTTTTTTCCCTGCTTTGTACACATACTGGTCTTGTCACGGCACAGTTGGTGTTGCACATGAATTATGAAATATGCAACAGGAGTCCGACCGACCGCTTTCGTTTCCTTAGCCAATTTTATGCCCGCGGGTTCCCCGCTACGCGTTATCAAACTCTTATTCCCCATGTTTGGAGTGTACATATTGCATCCAAAAATTGGGTAATCCATGTCTATGCTCGCGGGTTCCCAGACGACAGAGTGTCAAATTTCATGTCCATCTATATCTCTACATCACGAGTTCAACCGACCACCATTCATTTTCATAGTTCGCGAATTTTATGGCCGCGGGTTCCTTTGTGGGCACCATCCAACCCTCATGCCCCGTGTGCCCGGTATACATCTTGCGCCCGAAACTTCGATGATCTACAATTGGACCCGGACTCGAAGCTTACGACTCATTTGATAACTTTGTTTAATTAAATTGTAGAATATCAATATTTAATATTAATAATTTAGTACTTGAAAATAATGTTTTTAGATAATGTTAGCTATATAGCATATATGTTGTATGTTATAGATGTAGACAATCTCAATCTTGAACCTGCCAATCCTGGAGTTCGTCTGTAAATTTGTATATCGCGGAACTATGGCTGTTATTTGTAGGACACGGAACAATAGAGGCCCAATTTTGAGCCCGCCAGCCCGAGAACCCGAGATCGAAAAAGTGGCGATCCGTACATACTTTATAAAGGTGCATATTTACTTTTCCCTGATTTGTACACATACTGGTCTGGTCACCATACAGTTGGTGTTGCACATGAATTATGAAATATACACCACGAGTCTAACCGAGCGCTTTCGTTTCCTTAGCCAAATTTATGGTTACGGGTTCCCGACTACGCCTTGTTGAACTCTCATTGCCATGTCTATGGTCGGGGGTTCTCGGACATCGAAGTGGTAGTTTTCATGTCCATCTATATCTCTACATCACGTGTCCAACTGACCGCCATTCGTTTTCATAGTTCATGAATTTTATGGCCGCGGGTTCCTTTCTTGGTGCCATCTAGCTCCCATGCCCCATCTGTGCGGTATACATCCTGCACCCGAAACTTCTGTGATCTACAATTGCATATAGACTCGAAGCTTGCCACTCATTTGATAATTTTCTTTAATTAAATTGTACAATATCAATATTTAATATTCATATTTTAGTACTTGAAAATAATGTTTTTAGATAATGTTAGATATATAACATATATGTTATATGTTATACATGTAGACAATCGCAATCTTGAGCCCGCCAGTCCTGGAGTCTGTCTGTCAATTTGTATATGGCGGAACTCTGCCTGCTATTTGTAGGACACAGAATAATAGAGGCCTGATTTTTAGCATGCCAGCCCGAGAACCCGTAATCCAAAAAGTGTCTAAGTATGGAAGTTCGCTTGTCAATTTGTATATCGCGAAACTCCGAGTGTTGTTTGGAGGACACAGACCAATACAACTGCAATGTCCAACCAACCAATTAAATTGTACAATATCAAAATTTGTATATCGCAGAACTCTGATCCGTAAACAATCGCAATGATGGGCCCACCAGCCCTGCAGTCCATCTATCAATTTGTATATCAAGGAACTCAGAGTGTTGTTTGGAGGACACCGAACAATAGTAGTGCAATGTCGAGCTCGCAAGTCCGCTTCTCAATTTGTATATCGCTGAAGTCTGGGTACTATTTCTAAGGTACGAAAAAATAGAGGCCCAATTTTGAGCCCGCCAGCTCGAGAACCCACGATCCAAATACTGTACATGCTTCCTTTCACTATGTTCCCTGAAAGCCTACACAAAATTACATTACTCTGCAGGCTACTCTTAATTGGAATGTCATTCGCGGGACCTCGAGTTGGACCGTTCACAGAATCTTCAAACCCTAGTTCTGAAAATGAGCACGACCGACATTTTCGTATTCCTTACTTAGCCACTTTCCCACAATTCCGCAAATATACAAACCGTCATCCACTGAAATGCACCATCATGCTCTCTTACATTTTACGCGTTTTGCAGTCAAAAATTCTGACTCATGCAGTTTCATCGTTGGACAGTCACCTGTCCTCACTATCTCCTGTAAACTTATTTTGAATCCCGTTCGTCTGCTTTTCAGAGCTTGCTCTTCCCCGTCTCCGTCACCTTCGCATATGTCTATAATAAAAATTAATGTTTATATATATGTGTGTGTGTGTGTGTGTGTGTGTCTTGTTTCTAAATCTTTAATGCTAAAAGCTCATCGTGCAAACATTGTGTAAATTGTCATTGATGGGTGCAAGGCTCGAGAAGATTTGCCATTAATGCGCACTAAACCAATATTTGCGGAGGCTTTTGCTATCCCTTCCCAATGTTAATTTCAAATACAATGGAATGCCATTTGCACACTGTTAGCTTGGTTCGTTCACGAAACCTCCAATCCTTAAATGTTCTTCGCCGTAACCGCCACGTTCACACTTCTAAGTATGCAATAATTAAACTTTACTTCTAACAGCTCACCATACAATACGCATAGAGATTGTCATTAATGAGCGAAGAGCTTGAGGAGATTTTCCATTCGCACGCATTGAACCAACATTTCCGGGGGGTTATATTATCCCCTCCATTTTTTCATTTGAAGCAATGTCTAGAGCAAACCAACATTTTCATAAACTATTGGCAACACTTCCACAACAGTTTTGTAGAGATACAGTGAACATCTTCGGATCTGAGGACCAGAACCACCACAGTAACAAAGCATCACTCCAACGGCCTGCCACAGTAACAAAGCAACCCAAAGTTCTTCAAACGTACGAGGTTCATCCTAAAATTGATGGTTCTCACAAGATTCACGTGGAGAAGAAGGGAAAAATAATTGTAGGGGAGGCGAACGAGCCCCAAATTGAGAGTGAAAACATGGATCTTGACGTTGATTTGGATACATATTCTACAACCTTGATCAGTCGAGAGATGCGATTCACCATAGCTACCCAATGGACATAGTTGATGCATAAATTTTTGATGAAGATGAATCCTTCGTATTCCAGAGTGTTGTTTTTGAAAGCGAATCTAAAAAATTAATTATTGAAAAAAGAGATGTAAAAAATAAGAAAAGAAAACATTGTTCATAACTTGACCTTGCCAATATGTAGGCATCCAAAATCTCTGAACTTCACATGGAAACTGGAGATGCTCTTCATGATTCCATTGGAGTCATTGAGGCCGAGAATGCCAGAATAAAGTACCGGATCAAGGAATTAGAGGAATCTTTGTTTCCTATGCCATTGCTTGGCAGTCCTTTGGCAATAGCCTTGCCTGCAACTCCCTGCACCCCTGCAACAAAGCTAAAAGGCTCCTCCATCTTCCTCGCATCGTGTAAAGGATATGTGGAGAAAAATATCAACAAAAGAATGGAACTGATTACTAAGGCCTGGGAAACATCACAAAATATGGAATCCCTAGGAAGCAGGGCACATAACTTGCTCAAACTTTTGCAGACGGATTTAAAAAATGAAGAAACTTTCTATTTGCACACGGTCATCCCTTTTGCCTTTCATGTCAACAACATGGCATACACGACAAGAAGACAACATGACCTCTTGTCCAAAAAACAACTCACTCAATTAGAAGCATGATGGAAAGAGAAGGTGAAGAACCTGTATCTCATCGTCCAATCATGTGAGCAATCAATATCAAAGAAAGAAACATTATTCACAAAGCTCACCAAAATAAACTTAGCCAGAAGGACCAACGACTTCCAGGACCCCATCTTAATCGTCAACTCGTTGGCGTTAACTGGACAACTGGCTAGTCCGTTATTCGGTACAGAATGGAGACATTCATCAAGCTCTGTGTAATATTTCTATTGGTCTAAGCGAATTAGAAAATGAACTTTTCAGCATTAAAATCTGGAATGACATCAACTTCACCCCCTTGAGAAGCTACATTGAAGAGAACTTGAAGCGGGTCGCTGAGGAAATCCAACAGGAAAAGGCATCAACAAGCAAATAGCAAAAATACTTATATGGAACATCGCTATAAATACTTTGTTTATCAATCCAGTTATTCAAGCGAGTCTGAGATGAAAACCAATAGGAAAAAGCATCAGCAAGCAAATACCAAAAATATTTATATGTACCATTGATGTAAGTCTATACTTATAGTCCTTTCTTTATCAATCCAATTATTCCACCTTTTTTGAATAGAAATCTATAGCCAAAGACTGATATCTTCCCATTTCTATTTTCCAGGTATTACACTCTACTGTTTCCCACTTCTTCTTTCCATAGTCCTATTTCTTGTACATATTTCTCTTATGGTCTGCGGGAGCCCCAATCCCAGTCTATATGACAAATGCATTTAAATTTCCAGAAATATGTAGCAAACTATTATTTTTTAATATATTCCAAATAAAACTATTCTTTTGTCTCCTTGTATATTTATGTGCTCCTAGATTTTCATCTTCGGCTATGCTGAATGTCAACACATTTTGTTTATTTTATTTCAATTCTCTTTTTTCTGATGCATATCTTTTTCCGCTTCGTCGTTTTCAAAATTAAATTTGAGATAAATCACTCATTCAAATTTGAGATATCGTATTTGACATATATATATATATATATATATATATATATATATATATATATATTAAATTTCCAAGAATATGTAACACACTTTTTTATTTTTTTATATAGATGTCATAAAATTGTGTTCAATACTTTTTTCTACTCACACAGATAGAGAGTATGTCATTTCTTGCATCTTTACCACCTGTCTTTCATACTGCTTGCCACATCTGCACTACAATTTCAAGGCCCAAGTCCAATTGTGCTATTACATCAACACGAGGCCCTTAAAATTCAAATAGTCTGCAAGTCCGCTTATAAATTTGTATATCGCGGAACTTTGGGTGCTATTTGTAGGGCACAGAACAACAGAGCCCAAATTTTGAGTCCGCCAGCCCAAGAGCCCATGATCCAAAAAGTGCCTAAGTATGGAATGAGGGCTCCATGCATGGTCTATAAAATCTCATGCCCATACTTTATAAAAGTACATATTTGGTATCTATAAAAGTAAATATCTACTTTATAAAAGTAAATATTTCGTATGTATAATTTATGGTGTCCAGGAACTTATAATTTGATAAATTTAAATTTATTTTGTGTTCAGGAGGCCTTGTTTTAAAGAAAACTAATTCGGGAATGCTAATTTTTTTGTGTTTTTGTCCATGAACCTATGTAACAGGCTTTACTACTACTCTATTGTATGCTAAATTTTTTGTGTCCAAGAACCTTTTAATGTATTACTATTGTACACTAATTGTTTTTGTCCACACTCCTTTTAAATCTTTCCTGTACTATCAAACTTAGATACTAGGATCCTTCGTTGATGTACCAGACATTAATAATTTTTTATAAATTTCAAATAAAACTAATTCATGAATACTAAATTCTGCATGGATACCACATGTATTTCAACTTGCAACCCACATGTCTGTACACGATCACATTTACTCCCATTTCTACCTGGCAGGGACTACGCTGCCATGCAACACTTATTTATATTCCTTTTGGTAGATGTATTATTATTATATAATATATTATACACATTTTACTTTTATAAATATGATTTTATATATGAATATGAGAATTTAAAACATGGTGTCGGAAGTTGAAGTTTGTGAAGCGATTTCTGTTATTTAAAAAACAAAAGAACGTAGTAAGAACACATAACTAACTATCAATGATCTCATTAAGTTTGATCTTTAAAAAACAAAATAACGCAAAAAGAACAAATAAATAACCATCAATGGTCTCATTAAATTTGATCTTTGCCCGTCAATAATGTTGTAAATATTAGAGTCATGGAATAACGTAATCATTCGAAAGATAAAAAAGAAACATTTTGTATTTCATTTAACACTAGTTCCATTCAGTCTAATGTTTACAAACTCAAACCACTAAGTCCAAAAAAATTTAGTTAATGACCAGTAGTAACCACGAAATTATCTATTGTCAATTTGATCCCGCGGTCTCTCAAAATACTCCGAGGAGAAGCACTCTCATCCTGGAGGCCTTCTTCCCATTTTGGGCAGCATTCCACCTCTATTTCTTCAAGATTGCTCAGCCTTTGTAATGCTTGGGGCATTTGCTTGAGTTGGTTGCACATTTTAGTTCGCAAGAACTTCAACATTGGCATTGTTGTATACTGGAGCGACGAAATTTTTTCCAAATAGTTAAAGTGTTTTATGGTTACCATTTCGAGTTTGGGAAATGTCCTAGGTTCTCCAAATTCCACTGGAAACCCAACACACTCTTTGTTGTGTGACAAGCGAAGCTTTTTTAGATTAGGAATCTTTTCTAGACCTCTATACTATGCACTAGAGTTATCGCCATCTAAAAACAACACCATGAGGTTCTCAAGCTCAAAGATCCATTTGGGCACTGTGCTGTTAATTCACGATCATGTGTGAATGACAGTAAAATATCAACTTCAACGAAATAGAAATCGTTCTAGAGATAAAAAAGGAGCCCTCTATTGGCCATCGTTTTGGGATTTTGTTTATAGTATATAAATTATTTTAAAAAATTGCCATATGTAATTTGAGTATTGCCTCATTAACGAATAATTAGCTTAAGTATTAATGGGTCTGGAACAATGTTTGTGATGATTTTACTTATATAGAAATGAAGACTCATTACTACCTTGGTGATCGCAAAAGTGAGGCGGTTTGGCTTATAATATATAAATTATTTAAAAAAATGCCATGTGCAGTTTGAGTATAGCGTCATGAATAAATAATTAGCATAGCCAGCATGAGGAGTTGTACACGAGGCATGTCGTTGCAAGAAACACATTATTCTCTGCATGAACTAAGGTGGTCAAACTCAACCACGTTTGGATGCAGGATGAAATCCACATACGCGTTAAATGCCTTGGTCAAACTCGGCCATGTGGGTTGTTAGGGTTGTGCCTCCCCTAAGCAAGCTGAAGAGTAACCTGGAAAAACGAAAATGAAATGGCACCATGTATGGATTGCAGGTCTGTGAGGCATTGTAGCCAACAAGGGATTTCAGTGGATCCCGATTTGTGCTAAGGTGGGAGCAACACCATAAATCTGATATTAAATTTGCTTCCAGGAAAATGCTATTAGTTATGGCATATAAGAAAGGTGTTTGTTTTTATGGTCCTGCCGGTGAAGAATCTATATACTCGGTACTTAATTGCTAGTTCCGAGACTAAGGTATAGGTGTTAGGATGGTTCATAATGGATCCAACAACATGAGGGTTTGGAATGCATCCAACAACATAAATAGAAAGGGTAAAAGGTCAGTGTCCGATTATCTCATAATAAAACCAAGTGTGTGATCCACAGGAAATTATTCATTATAGAAGTAAGGGTTGTTTAAATCATATATAGCACTCCAACTATTAGAAACTATTACAATGGGTATGTCTAAACCTTGCACTTATTCTTCATAATAAGAACATAATTTGACAAGATAAATGAAATTCTCCACATACATAAACATATTTAATTTCTCAATCAAATGCAACAATGCAACATTGGCAATCTCGAACGTTCAAACCTTGTAAACAATTTGCTTCAATTCTTTAATATTTTCATCCATTTCAATATACTGGATTGAAAATCTTCAATGCAATCGTTCACTGTATGTTTCAAGCTAAGTACACACATGGAAAAGGAAAGGTAATTTTTTTAACTAATATTTCTTTAATTTTTTTTATTCTGCAACAAGTATTTCAACAACTTCTTGTATTATATTGGAAAGAGATGATATAATGTCTAAAGTATCTCGTGAATTGAGCCTTTATAAGACTCGATTCATAAAAAAAAATTGAGGACTTTAGAAACAAGTATCTCGTGAATTGTTGAGGAATATCAAACAATATCGGTGATGGTTTTGTTCATCATAACCTTGACATGCAGAAAGACAACAGGGGAGACCTTGCAAACAAACCATTGTCTATGGCCGTGAAATTGATCAGCTGTGAATTACTAGCCAAGTTGTACAAGCAGAGACTCCTTAACATGCAGAAAGACAACAACAAGAGACCTTGCAAACAAACCATTGTTTATCGCCGTGAAATTGATTAGCTATGAATTACTATCCAAGTCGTACAAGCAGAGACTCCCTGACATGCAGAAAGACAACAACGGGAGACCTTGCAAACAAACCATTGTCTATCGTCGTGAAATTGATCAACTATGACTTACTAGCCAAGCCGTATAAGCGGAGACTGAAGAAACCTGTACTTCTAAACTTCATGCTAACAACTGATGGATGAACAGTAAGTGAGCCACTGTATAATTCTAAAAAATTGGAAATAAATTCAAGCTTACTCACCTATTTTTTTGTTGCATTGTTGTCCTTCTAGAGCAGGGAAGACTCTCCTGTTGAAGCTCTCCTGTAGCTTGAAAGGTTGTTGGCAAAAGATACTGAGACCATCTCTATTGAGAGAAATACATCTTAGAACCATATCATAGAAGAGGAGAGAAGGAACCAGATCATAGAAGAGGAGAACATGAGCCTATCCATGGAACAAGAGAACACTTAACAACTAACACAGAACACACTTAGCATCGAACATGTAGCAGTGATATGATGACAGGGGTCAAGGGAGGTGACATACGTCAAAATAGCCTCGATATGAGGCCAAATAAGACCTCAAAGTTAAAACTTAGAATAAAACCATAACTTTGGGTTAAAACTTCTTCGGTTGTCGCCCAGACTAATTAAAATCAAGAAACCAATATATATACTAAATAAGACATCAAACTTAGGTTAAATCATAAAAAACTTAATTTAAAACATAAAATGTATAAGTGCCTTCTAGAAACTTATAAATAAAACATCAGTGAAACAATGGTTAAGCATATATGAACTTTACCTTTGATTTCCGTGCAGGGACCAAAAAAATTGGAAAATCAATTTATATAGTCCCTACCAACCCTTTAGGGGAGAAATAATTAAAACTTCATCTAATTTTGTCATGTACTTAGCCTTCGTATGTTTATAAGAGTGTCTTGCAACCACAAATACTCCATTATAAATGTTGAACATTTTTCAAACTTAAAGTAAATCCACTTTCAAACTTAAACTAAGAGTGGATTGTTCATTAAAATCTAGATTTTTATTGAAAATATATTCCATTTCAACAACCCCCTAAACTAAATTTGAGTGGATTGTTCATTAAAATCTAGATTTTTATTGAAAATATATTCCATTTCAACAACCCCCTCAAGCAATCAATTGAACTTTATGTTTAGTCTAGTTAAGTAGTGCCACCACCATAACCCCCTACACTAAATCTGAGTGGATTGTTCATTCAAATCTAGATTTTTATTGAAAATATATTCCATTTCAACAACCCCCTCAAGCAATCAATTGAACTTTATGTTTAGTCCGGTTAAGTAGTGCCACCACCATTTTGTTAATGAGATTGTCTATTAAAATCTAAATTCTTATTGAAAATATCTTCCATTTCAACAATCCCCTCAAGTAATCAATTGGACTTTATCGCCTTTTTGTTAAAGAGTGACATTTATAGTTAAGGTAGTGCCACCACTATGTTGATAAGTAACAATCCCCTCAAGTAATCAATTGGACTTTATTGCCTTTTTGTTAAAGAGTAACATTTATAGTTAAGGTAGTGCCACCACTATGTTGATAAGTGGGATTTACAAATATAATTTTAGTGAATTGTGTTATTATTATTATTTTTTGGTGTGATATATTTTTGGAATTTTTTTTAGATATTTTTTCTTATTTTGAAAATGATATTCAAAATAAATTTTAGATTTTGTAGAATATAAGGTTAGATCAACAACAACAACGTTTACATCCATCACAACAATAAATTCACTATGAACTCAACATGTCACAATAATTTAGACTAAACCAAATTAATGATTATATCATCAATTTATATAAACTCATTGAATATATGTAAAAACAAATAGCCCTTAAATAGTTTATTGAGGTTTATGTTTTGTTAAATTGATAATACTACCAATCCATTGACACGTGACATTTAATACCTTAAATTTTGAAATGCATAATTAATTAATTGACAAGATGAAGCAACATGCAATATGAAGCATGCACCATTAATAACCATTATAAAGTGTCCTTTCACCAGACAAGTTTGGGTAAGTATCCTCAATGAACATAACTTAAATATTGTTTGGAATGGGCATACTTTATCTGATTGCTACGATTCTTGGACTAAAAAGGAATGAAATCATCAAACTCTTCCAACACTGCTCTGTTGGTTCGTGTGGTTGGAAAGAAACAAAAAAGTATTTGACAATGGAAACCCAGCTACAAACACAATTGTATACAAAACTCTAGGTATGCTCTAAAATTGGGCAGCCATCTTTCCAAAAAAGTGGACCACAAGAACAAAGAAAAGAAAAATGCCATGATCCATACTCCAGAGGGCTTGCCTACAGGATGATTTGATGGTGTTGCGCAGTCAAATGGCCTCCAGAGTGGAGCAGGGGGCTTGATAAGCTTATCGTCAAATTCACTTATTAGATGGACCTTCAACTATGGCCTTGACACCAACACTAGGGATGAACTATTGGGTGTCTGGGCAACTCTTCACCTAGCATCTAGATTGAACATTGATGAACTACAAATCTTTGGTGATTCCAAAATTGTTATAGATTGGATGAACAACAAAGGAAAACTACATGTCATCTCTCTTTTGGGTTGTTAGGACATAATCAAAGAGCTACAACCTCTCTTCAAGAAGCCCAGTTTCACCCATATATATCGAGAGTACAACAAAGAAGCAGATTCACTTTCAAAAGCTACCCTCCAAAAACCAGATGGTAAAATCATGTATAACCATTAGGTGGATGGGTAAGAGAGCCCACCTATTGTTCTAAATCTATACTAGCTTCTAATTTTTTCAGATCCTAGCTGTCTATTCAGGCAGATTGATGGTAAACATTGTATTTGGTTCAAAAATTTTGTGGACATATCTTTATTTCCAAAATAGGGACAACCTGTAATTTTGGATCTTACACTCTTCTGCTACACTTCTTGGCATACAACTTATGTCTCCTGTAACAGTCCCACACTTGTTACTTTCACATTTGTTCACTGAAAGAACTTTGTTGGCAAATTTTAGACTTTTTAACTGTAATGTATTTTTGAAAAGAGAAGAACATTATATTTTAATATAATAGAGAATTTTTTCTGNAAAAAAAAAAAAAAAAAAAAAACAACTTGCACTTTTTAATATTACTTGACATCAAGGTTGATCCTTACATTCGTAAATTAAAAACAACAAAACAAATAATTACAAATTGAATATGTTTACATAAATTAATCGATAAAAAGAAATTCATTATACTAAACTTGTGGAGAAGAACATGAAATATGTATATACAAATTACTTAATAATGTGTGAGAGAGAATAACGTACATATTTTATAAATAAGTTTGTTTTTGGTCACTTTAAAGAATATATAATAACTTATAAGTAATATAAGATATATTTTATTCTATCCTATATTTTTAATTGAATATAAAATATTTTCTAAGTAATATAAGATATATTTTATTCTATCCTATTTTTAATTGAATATAAAATATTTTCTAATTTGATTTAACAAATTATTCTTATGCAATAATTTGTGTTGATAGGTTACTTATCTCACTAGAGTTTTTGGTTTTATTATAAGATTTTTTTCACATTATGACATATTTAACGATGTTATTATCAATATTTCTAATCATAATATTTAGATAATTATCTATCATATCCTTCCAGTATGTTCTCTTATGAAAAATTCCACTTTCTTGAATATTATGAGTAACTTCTTCTTCCAGCGAAGAACTTGTTAATGCTCCAAGCTTGTCATATATTTCTCATGTGAGAAAGCAAAATTTATGACTAGGGTTATCGATGTACCTAAGCAAAATTCATTGAGAAACCTTCCCATTCTCCAATTTTTAGAGGAAAACCAAAGAATCCTCTTTATTTATCTTTTAAAATTATCCAAGTTAATCCCATATTCTATAATTACTTACAATATCAACAACTACCCAAACAAGAAAACTCATCCTGGGTCACACATGACTATATAGGACTTACAACTAACATGCACCCATTTACAAATTACGTGAACTAGAAAAACCTTCTTCTCTACTTTCTCCCAAGATCAAAATCTCATGGGTTGTGACACCAAATGTTAGAAAAATAAACCAAAGGTTTGCAAACAAAATTGATATGTGATAAACAAGTAGGCACAAATTATTCAATACAAAAAAACATGAATTCATATACATAGATTTGAGAAGAAAAGTGGGGCATTTCATTATAAATAACCATCCTTGTAGTAGGTACACAAAATACGCAACCCACAAGACACATCCTTTCTCACCTTGTCTCCCATCGAATACAATGCATCTACCTATTTTTTTATACATTATGTAACCTAATCTAATAGGTCAAACCTATGCAATAACATACATTAATAGGTCAATCATTCTCCTGCACTACAAGAAAGTTTCCATCTTCAATGTAAAAACTTTCCACATTCCAACTATTTTAATGGTATTGCTATTTCCAACATTCCTAAATACAATATATTGGTGACTATCTCTAACATGACAAAGTCTTAGTCTTGTGTTCATTAAAAGGGGTTGGTTGAATTCTACATGTTAAGCCTTGGAGAAATGCTATAAGGTCCTATGTTGGACTTCTAAGTTGGTCTTGAAAGGTAAACTGAGTAATATTTTATCAAATCATTCCAACAAAATGTTGATGCATTCTAAAAGGTCAATTTGGTAAAATCTTTATCTACCCTCTCAATGAAAGGTAGGTTTGTCCTCCATAATAAGGTTTTCATTAACCCTTGTAATAAATGGATATAAGGATTGGTCTTTTGTTGATCATCCCACTAAGGTCATGATCAATGAAGACTCATTGTTGGGTTGTATCATTGAAAATAAAAGGAGTGTATTTCAAGTTCAAAGACCCCATGAGAACTATAACAAATATACCACATCCCCAAGTTGCGAAGTGTGTCTACTAAAAAATATAGAGAAGTACAAAAAACATCATAACAATCATAACTTTGTCAAAAACCTAAGATCATATACTAAGATATGATGCAAAGTTACAAGTTAATGAGTTGTGGGGGCATAGTCTCTTCCACCCCTTCCATGGACATTCTTAACAAGGGAGAACTAGGGATCCCTATTGTTTGCCTTCTTTGATAAGATGACCATCTCTTGGTTAAAATCTCTATAAATATGGTGGAAATTAATGGAAGTGAAAGTTGCCTTCAATTCTTCTTTAAGCTCGAAACAACCACAAAGATGAATGCTCCTTTGTGCTCTCAATCCTTGCATCCATTCCACCTTCAATTTAGATTCTTCATAAACATTTGAATCACTTAAACCTTCCTCCCTTGCAATATCGATGAGAATAGTTGCTACCCTCTAAGAAGTTGTTTATGCCTACTCCTAAACCACACTCAAAAGTGATTTTTTTTAATCTAAGTATGGATATAAGTCTATAAAATTTATATATATTTTTTAAATTATTTTGTTCATTAATTCTTTATTTTTAATATTTATAAATTTTTATTTTTTCATTAAAATCTATAAATTCCTAAGTATGGATATAAGACTATAAAATTTATATTTGATATTTTTTTAAAATTATTTTATTCATTAATTCTTTATTTTTAATATTTATAATTTTTTATTTTTTCATTAAAAACTATAAATTCCTTATCATATTTAAAGACATAAAGTGCAACTATAAATTCCTTATCATATTTAAAGATATAAAGTGCAAGTTCTTAACTCTATCATCTAAATTTATTCTCTATAATTTTTTAATAAAACTTTCACCAATCATCTTTAATTACCCTCTTTTCAAACAAACCCACTCTCTTTTTCAACTTTTCTAAACTGAAAACAAAAATAATAATAATTCTTTTCACCTTTAATTACCCTCTGGTCAAACAACCCACTCTCTTTTTCAACTTTTCCGAACTCAAAACAAAACCAATAATAATTCTTTTTAAAATGAAGGACTTAAATAACTTAATAAACCAATCACTCTTGAGAATCAATTTTGTCCCACCCTCTAATGAAAGATTTACAAAGATTTGTGGAATCTTTACAAATGGGGAATACCTTTAAAAATAAAGAGATAGGATGGAATTTTTAAAAGTGATTCCGGAAGCATGTTTAAATGATTGAAGATTAACAAAATGTTTAGTAGGTCAAATTTGTCTTTTGAATTTTTCCAAAAAACAATCTATCGTTAAATTTCCACAATAAAAATGATAAATTCTTCAACAAACGAAATTTTTTGTATATAAGATTTTTTATTTCTATTTTCTTTTTAAAGTTGTTGAATATATATTATATTAAAAAAATTATAATTAATATTTATTTATTTTCATTTAAAGGATTTTTTAACAAACCTAAATCTTTGTATATAAATTTTTTTATTTCTATTTTCTTTTTAAAATTGTTGAATATATATCATATTAAAATATTTATAATTCATATTTATTTATTTTCATTTTATAATTTTTCTATATCTTTTTTTAATAATTATTAATACTTATTAATGATTTGCTAGTTATCAATTGTCATTTGGGATCATATTTTTTAATAAATCTATTTTTTTTTCATTATATTAGAATTTGATTATTCAGTGAAAATACCTCAACTAAATTAAAAAATCATTTACCTGTTCTTAAACTCAAACTTAAAACCTCTTAAAATTTCTAAAAAAAAAAATAACTTAATCAATATATTTATAAATACTTATCACAAACCAAAAAAATACACATTTCAAATTCATATCCCCACACACATATATTCATAATATTTTCTATAAAATATAATTATTCTAGTAATATTACTTAAGATATAAGTAAAAGTAAAAGCATAATATAATTTCATTATTTTTTTCATGTTACAAGTATACGACTCTCTTCCACAAAAATATAAATAATACAATTAATTATTTTTCAAAATTACACATTATAACCAAATTGAAATTTGGTGGATTTAACAATTAGATTTTAAATTTTAAATGGTGCGGATGTAGTTTAATAGTTAAATAAACTTTATAGTGGTTCATTAATCTTTATTGGGATTTTATAGCCCACTATAAGATTGGTGAATGTTCATACAACATAACATATTAAAATAATAATATAAAATAAAAAAATTATGTAGGCTCTATATATATATATATATATATATATATATATATATATATATATATAACTGGTTTATGTTCATCTTAACTTCAGATCTATCAAGAGTACTCTCTAGGTGCAAACCTTTAATTTTTCTTCCAGTTTTACACTCTAAAAAATGTTTGCATCAAGAAAAATTTGATCCCTCTTAACACTTGATAGATCCAAAATTAAGATGGATAGATTTAAAGCGATACCACTACCATTTTTCACATATATACTAATGACCATTTTTAAATAATAAATATATTTTTATATATTTTAAAATAAATTTTATTATTATTAAATCTATATATTTATTTAGATATATATTAAAATTTTGAAAAACATATAATCTAAAACTAGATGAGTGATAAATTATTTTAAATATTATATAGTTTTATATTGTATAATCATTCATATATATAT
>ML799420.1:254598-272734 GCA_009831015.1 Picea engelmannii
CCTATCCCATCCTCCTCTTAGAAACAAGCCTCTTCCCCATTGAGAGCATGGCTATGACTAGATACCTAATGTATAAGAACAAGTTAAACAACATGGAAGACAAGAGGCTACCTAAAATTGCTTCAAAATCAAGTCATAACCACGATCGACTCAAGCGAGGATGGCATGAAGACGCTCGCTCTTGGCTAAACTATTGGGGAATCATGGAAGAAACCATTTTGCAGAAAAAAAATACTATTAAAAAAAGCGTCAAAACAAAATTTAAAGAGAAAATGTGGTGTGATAAAAAGTTAGAGGAAAAAAGAAAATTAAGGTATTATAAAGATGTAATCAACCCTAATCTAGAAGATCAAAATTATCTATCTGTTTTGACAAGTGTAAAGAAAAAAATAAGCATTGCTAAGATAAGAACAAATTCTCACGAGCTCCATAGTGAAACTGAGCGTTGGTCAATTCCTAAAACGCCATGGGATGAAAGAGTGTGTCACCTTTGTGACACTAAGAAGGTTGAAGATGAAAAGCACTTTCTCTTAGATTGTCTAACCTATACCCATATTAGATCTATTTTCAAAATATTTATCACGCTACCAAAGTTCCTAATATCTTAACTCAACAAAAGTATGGTGATCTTGGAAAGCTTCTCTTAATGCTTTTCGAGCACAGAAACAAAATTCTAAAAAATCACAAGTAATCACTTACCCTCTTAAGGTCTGATAGACCAATTTAATCTTAGTGAATGTTAATCATCATCATTATTATATTGTTATTTATTTATTTATTTTTTATTTATTTTTGGTAGATTTCATTTTTTTTAAGTTCTAAACATCAAATTATATTAGATTTCAATTTTTTTTAAGTTCATAAACATCAAATTATATTAGATTTATTTTTTCCATAAGTTTATAAACATCAAATTATATTTTCCATCTCATCTATATTTGCAAAGTATATTTTCCATTACTTAATGAAATTAATAAATTTAAGTATATTTCCCATTACTTAATGAAATTAATAAATTTTAAAAATGGACGAAATAAGCGTTGGTTTTGAAAAAAAAAAATGTTTAAATACTTTTAAAATAGTGAAAAATATGTAAAGGTAAAATATATTTGGTGAATAATTTATTTTTAAGAGAAATATAACTTTTATTTTCTATCTTTTTAAAATAATAAATAAAATTAATAAGCTCGGATGGGGTGACATGTTGTGTAGATCGAACACTTGGAAGGGAGCTGGGCATGGCTTTCAATGCGGCAGGTTGACTCCACCCCCTCAACTTTAAGGATGGGAGCTGGCTCTAATTGCCATTCTTACGACAAGGGACCTCTCACTCGCATTAGCAGTGCGACGCTGCAAGCATTGAAAATGAGGGAGTTAATGGAGGAGGATGTCCCGTCGCTCCTTCTGCTTTTGAACAGGCTGAGCCATGGAGCCATTCAGTTTGTTTTCGCTCTGCATCAGCGCTGCAATTGCGAGCTCTGGTGCAAGAACCAGACCACCGTCTATGTGTTTCTCAATTTGTTTTTTCACTCCGATGCCGCAAGAAAGAGGGAAGCCACGTCGTGGCTCTGCCTGGTATACCCAAGCCGCCCGACGCAAGAGGCTGCAGAGGATGGAACGAGCGCTTTCGATGGCTCGAACCCATCTTGCGCGTAGAGCTAACGTGGACATAACGCCTCCCATGGCATATGTGGAGGAGGTCTTCCTGGAGGAGCCAATTCAGGTTCCTCCATAGCATCTCCTCTTCACGGTGCCCGATAACTAGTAGCCTCCAAGCCAATTTAGGGAGGAAGACACTATGGTCGCCATCGAGAAGCAATAAGGGAGCGGCACAAGAGCAGAGAATTTCGATGAGTTCCCCACCTGCTACATAGAGGAGGAGATACCGGAAGATCTGGACTCTCCGAAGGCTGCAGTCGCAGCTAGACACACCTTGGACAAAGGCACAGAGGGCGGTGAGGACGATGGAGCAGGCATGGAACAACAAAGGGAGGCAGTCCCAAACGAAACCGAGGAGAACAGACCAAGAGGCATGACGAGGGAGGGTGGCAAAGTCCTCTCGCCACCTCCCATCTCGTCCATGCATGAACAGTGGTGTGTCTCGCCACCCTTCTTCCATCCGGAGCACCTGGAGCTGTTGTTTGATTTGCGAGGCCAGATGGCGGACCAAGTCCACCGTGTCGTCCTCATGAGCCAATGACTGGATATGCTTTACGACGCCTTCTCCAATGCGCTAGCAGGGCAGAGATGCCCAACTTGCATGCAATCGTTCGTGATGCCAGCTAGAGGAGGAGAACAAGATGACGAGGCTAACATGGACACTGGGTAATTGCTATGGTCACGCTTCTGTTTTGTTTAGTTTTATTGCTCAAGATTATGTTTAGAGTTCTAATTGCATACTGTAAAACTATAGACACAGTCCAGACTTTGGAACACCATCTGTCCTGGTTTCCTACGAGTAGGACAAATGGCGAACCTCCCACTTTTGACAGGGATAACATTGGCGTCCAGATGTATCGGTTTCCGCTAAATCGGCGGTACAACTGGAAGCCTCAACACAGTTGTATATTTTTTGCCACTTAATATAGCAGGAACCACCTTTTTTACTTAAAAAAAATAAAAAATAAAATTAATAATAATATAAATTTGTTATATTCAAAGCTTTCAATTTGAAATAAATCAAAATATTTTATGAGCATTTTTTGATGATGTTTTATAGGGGAATTCCTTTAAGGAAGGTTTACTAGACATACTATACATATCTTGAGATCACAATATTTATTTTAACGCTTGGAATTGGTCAAGAAGTTAATAATTTATGTGAAATGATGGCTTTAAAGCTAGTTGTGAAACTAACACAAGAGTTTGGTGTAACCGAATACAAACCTTTGGAGACTCAATGCTAATTATGAAGTTCACAACTTACATCTTTCTCATATACCTCTGTCTCATATTTATAGGGAAATGAACAATGTTGCAAACAAGCTCTCAAAAGTTGGAGTTAAGCTAGACTAAGGAACCTAGATTATTTCAGTAATCTAGAACTGACACACTCGAGAATATAATCATGAACCATGGACCTAAACTTCAGTATTTTCATGGTTTTATCATAGATTTTGTATAATGATGGACTTTCACACTTTATTAGATGAATGCTTTTGAGGAGAACACAAAATGTAAGTGAACATAAACAAACTTCAATTTTTTTATTTTTTTTGTGATGAAAGATTGGAATTTTTTTGTCAAAACATTCAATAAAAATTATCATATGATATCCTTTGTTTGTTAAATGTGCCCAAGGCCACAATTGAAAGACAATTCGAGTAATAATGACTAAAAACTCAAAAACTTTAATTTTTTCTTTTTCACTATCATAGAATATGGGTAACATAGAGTGTAAATGATAAAGAGCATGGAAACTTCCAAGTACTTTCCCTAATTTCAAAGATGGTACCCAAGGTAAACTTTAGAATCTTGAGGGCAAAAGGTCAATCAACAAGATGGTTCGAAGCCATTACAACAATATACTCGTTAAGAGCTCAACGTGTCACTTATGATAAGAGAATAACAATCATTCTTCCCAACCATCCAAACTAACCCCAATTAACAATAGTGTCCAAAAACTTAAAAATACTAAAAAAAAAAAATTCTTCAACAAAGGGTGTTGTGATGTAAAACATTATCCAATTATATATATATTTTCCAAAGATTAAGAAACAATTTTCAATAACAATAAAAAAAAAAAACTCAAAACCATACTTGGGATGTAAAACATTATCCAATTATATATATATTTTCCAAAGATTAAGAAACAATTTTCAATAACAATAAGAAGAAAAAACTCAAAACCATACTTGGTTGATATACATTCTTAACTAAAACATCAAACCAAAGCATTTAACAAAACATCCACTTAAAAACATTTATTGTCACAATCGTCCTTGTTAAACTGTGCCTCTCGATCACATTTTTATCCCTTATGGTAATGGGGACCATTTTAAGAAAACAGTAAGTAAATGTAATGATTTTTTCCAACAGGAAAATTTCCCAATTATATATATATATAATTTGTGCTCAAGAGAATTACAATAGCATCTAAAGAGATAAACTTTCGCTATCAGGAAAAAATTCATGCCGAAATTCATGCCAAAACTGCTAGGAAACGTAATGATTACTTACATGGTAGTGAGTAATTTACAAAATCTGAATAAAATAAGGTGAAAGGATTTGACGAGATGGTTGGAAAGTTGTGCTTGCGTTCACCCCACCCAGTTCTGAAGTAACTGAACTGACCTCACCTGTTCAATCCACTCGAAAATGAATTTCAACCACCGAATTTCAATTTGTCGAATGGAAAAAGAGCCAAATCGCTGGCCCGCATTACCCTGTTCCCATAAAACATTAAAAAACAAAGAAACCCAAGTCTATGTCCACGTCAGATTGGCCCTCCAGTGGAGAATACAGCAATGTACTTCAATATTATTCCCTTTTTCCTTTTTACGTTCTCACACAGTGTTTTCATTCAACCAGAGATGTATTTATGTACTTATGTTTTCAACCCCAGATATATTTATGTACTTATCCGAGGTTGTTTCCTTTCCTTATGCGGCCAAATCAAACCCCCAGAGTTGACTGTTTGGTTGGTACTAGCACAGCTTTAATAAGACAACCCACAATCATCGCTAGTTTTGACATGGGTTTTCTCAGAGACTCGTCGCCTCTACTTTACCGAGCCAATTCCGAGGTAATAATGTGAAGAGAACAGAAAAAAACAGGAAGAACAGAACAAAACAGGAAGAAGAAGGAAGCTTGTCTAACAAGTCTGTGGTTGTGTTCGTGGGATTAATGGGTGCGAACCTCTCACGGGTCCACGAGGGTAATGAAGAGAGGCCATATCCAGGGCTGGCTGATATACCAGAGAATTGCATTGCGGGAATTTTTAAGCATCTGAGTCCGACCGATATATGCAAGCTTGCTCGCCTCAACAGGGCCTTCAAGGGTGCGGCTTCCTGTGATTATGTATGGGAACAGAAACTGCCTGTGTGTTATCAGGAGCTTCTCTCCAAATTGCCCATTTCAAAGCCCCATTCTCTGTCTAAAAAGGAGATATATGCTCTTCTGTGCAGACCCATTTCACTCGACAATTGTACCATGGTACAGTCTTATTAATTTCTGTATATTGGTTTTTTTGGTGGCTTCCCTTAGAAGAAAGCATTTTCTGGTTTTCCAATGACCCTAAGAATCCTTTTTTGGTTCTTTAAAAGGTTCTCTCTATACTTAGAACTACTTATGTTGTAGAAATTTTGCTCATTTTTATTTGCTTATATTATTTAAATTTTAATTTACGGCTTTATGATATTGGGTTTTTGGAAAAATCTCAAGAATCCCTATCTGGGTTTCTTAAATTTTCTAAAAGACTTTGGATGTATATATATTTTAAATCCAAAACATCTTCTCCTTGGTTTTATTTATTTGTTTATATTAGTTTTTTTTATGATTTGTGTATGAGAAATATATATTTTCTTTGAAAAATCTCAAGAATCCTATTCCGGTTTCTTATATTGCTAGAAAGTTTTTATTTTTATTAAATCCTAATTACTACACCATGATCAAAGGAGATAATTTAAACAATTAAAAAATAAAATCTACGCCCTCACATGTAACTCAAAGATTTGATCTTTTTAAGGTTAAGAGAAATTTATTATTAATTATTAACCAACATATATATAATAATTAATAATAAATTTGTCTTGACCTAAAAAATCAAATCTTTGAAATACTTGTGAGGGTGTAGATTTTGTTTTTGAATTGTTTAAATTATCTCCTCTGATCATGGTGTAGTGGTGTGTAGTGTGATTTTCTATCGAGGTCCTAAAATCTAAGATCTCTATTATTCGCTGTCCTCGTTTATTGAGTTTGTGGGTTGTTGATAGTTGCTGATGAGAGTTGTTTTAGGTTGTACTTCATTAAATACTTGTTAAATTTGGTCGCTGAACCAAGATCTGTAGCTTGGCTATGGAACCACCCAATACCAAGAGTCTGAAAGAAGAGAACGCCAATAAAAAAGTGAAACCAGATTGCTGTAATGGTGTGTTATGCACATTAACCCACTAGCTTGACCCTTGATCAATGATCAGTCAAGCAATACAAATACAATGACCTGCTAGAGGGAGATTTGGGAAAGAAAGCCATGCAATGGCATGTCACTAATCTCTCCTTAAAGGAAGGAAAAGCTAACAGCTAAGTAAGCTAAACTGTCCTATGTGCAACTTAGGTGGGTATGTGGTGATAGAAATGGGTCTCAGCAAATGTATAGCCATATTAGGTACCCATGTACAAAAAACAAAACCCCACAAAAATGATAAAGGGAAAACCTGGTGGAAAAATCCCCTGCCTAAGAGGATAGAAGTCAACAATGTCACTGGTTGATGGTCTTCAAGATCCAAAATTGATGACAAACCAATGAAGCGTGATCTAATGATAGCACATCCATAAAGTGCTCCAATGAGTGTGTTGAAGCTAAAGGCTGTAGCTTACGCTGACAACAATCATTTGCTTCAAGCAACTAAGGCACCAACTTACACCAAAATGGTTGGGCTAGTTAGAGTGCTTCCAAAACAAAGAAGCAAACACCATAATCATCATCAAAACAATTTTTAATGGGAATGTTGCTGAGGCCGAACCAGCCAAGGTGAGGACTGAGAACTGAGAACAGTTCCCATGTATTGTGGAAGAAACACATTGATAGGAAGTTCTCAAACAATTGCTCAAATGCTGCCAAGACTAATCATCAAGACAACCACAAACAATCCTCAGAGTTGGTACCTTGCCAAGATGCTGCTGTATATGCCTCTTCACCAATGAGTTGAATGAAGAGAAAATGGCAAATGACTGTGGATATCGGAAAGGAGGACATTGCTGCCTCCGATCATGATGTCGAGGAGATCGATATGTGGATGGTGAAGACTCTGAAGCTGACACTGAAGAGTCTGCTGTCGGTAAAGATCGCTTTGAAGTTGGTGCTGTATCTGGTAATGAGAACTCCAAAGCTGATACAATAAGTAGTGTAGTGTTAACCACCAGATTTGCTTGTGCAATTGGAGGGTTAAGATCTAGCTAGCCTTCAGCAGGTTGGTATTCAATGATAGGTGCATCAGGTCTCGCATTGTGTTTTCAGAAATCTTCATAATTAGGTTTATTGCTACCATGCTAACTGTATGAAAGAACTCCAGACAATTGAATAGTAATATTGATGATTTACTGCCAGATGACTATTCCTCAACATGGTGTAATGTCTGCCAAACATTTTCTTCATGTTTCCAACCCCAGGTCTTTTTGTGAAGGAGCATCATTCAATCTATATGTTTAAAATGTGGATTTTCATCCATTTGTTCCAAAAATTTCGTTAGCTTTCTATATTTGCATGTATGTAGTTTATTTATTTTTGTTCACTGGGGAAATCAGCAACTGGTCGGGCACGTACTCGCGTGACACGTGGTTGTGTTATCCGACTGCCACCACTGTAACCCCAGGCATGCCAACGTGGCCCCTCATATGGCACACAAGGCCCATGTATGTAGTTTATAAAAACATATTTTTTATGAGAATTTATATTGCTACACCTGTTAATCATAAATTTGGGATAGCTACATGCCTGCAGCCATTTTTTTAGTGATTCCTATGCACATCCAAGAATTGTGTAACCTTGTCTAAAATCTTAGTTGTTAGTTTCTCCTATTCATTGAGTTTGCGGGTTGCTAATAGTCATTGAAGAGTAGTTATTTTAGGTTGTATTATATTTTAATAATAATGGATATTATTTTAGGAGCTCATCTTAAGAGCTGTTAATAAACCTTAAGTTTCTATGGGACCTGAACTGAATGAGCTTTGGTGCTTCCATGCTTGAATATATGAACAAAATGAAATTGGTTAAGCACAGACTCTGGTATTCGACAAATTTTTAAAGCCCCGACATAGAAAACATGGCATGAAATCCTAAGGATTAAAATTGACTGTAGCTGAATTGGATTGTTTGATGTCCTCTTAGGACCGTTGGTCTGTTGGGTCTGTTGCAGATAATTTATACATTGTCAAGCAGAGCTTTTCTACGTTTGAGAGTCTATCACCTAAAACTTCTTGGATAACAGTGGATCTTTTTACTGCAAGAGTGATTGTATGTTATTTGACAATGAAATGATGAAATGGTTGTTTTTCTTGGATTCAGATGTAAGTTGAACTATTTACGATCATATGGTGTTTGACTTTGTATGAAATTTTTCTTGGAGGCTTCCATGAGTATTCATGGTTCTGTAAAGAATAGAATACACGTGAAGTTTTTATCTCTTCCATTCACAATACAAGCAACAAAGTTAAAATACAAGGAACAAATGGAGTGGTTCTCTTTTATTGGCTTGACTTTAGTTCTGAAGTTATCTATTTGCAGGAAGTTTGGGTGGACAAGGCTACTGGAGGAGTCTGTCTGTCAATTCCAGCAAGAGCAATGGCCATCACAGGAATAGATGATCATCGATACTGGAGATGGATTCCTTGTGACGAGTCCAGGTAGGTGTCAAGATCTTGCTGGAAATTTCTGAGCACTAATTGTAAATTCAAGACATGTACGAATATGATAATTATTTGGTGTACTGCTTCCAGCTAACAAAGGGATGAACATTGGAATCTCATAAAATGGTATCTGAAGTTTTGCTTTCCTGGACCATTACCATAATGTCTATGAATATGACAGTTTGGTTTGAAAAAAGATTATCAAGTTGTACTTGTTGCCTAAAGAAAAGGGAACATAATTGGTTGGGTAATTAATGAACATCATCTCAATTTTGTGCCAGGACTTTTCTCCAAAACCAACTTTTCTCATTTTATATAAATGACTCATTTCCTTAAAAGTTTACAAGTTGGGGATTTTCTTTATATAATTCATTTCAAGCATGTACAGAACCAAATTCCATCTACTCCATTTTCCACAGATGTGATACCATGAGAAGATTATGGCGGGATAAGATCTCATAGACTGTTGGGTTTTTGTCTCGTCTTTACTCCAATAGTGTTCTTGTCCCCAAGTTCCTAGACTATCATAGGCTGCTGTGAAGAAATTATCTCTGGTCGCACTCATACAGCATCTCTTTAATGGCCTTTGTTATGTGAGGGTTATTAGTTGCTCCAAATTGACAATTTTTCATCTCACTTTATTCAACAAGATTGCTGAGAGCCAGAGGGCATTTTCTTGTAGGAACTCAGAGATGTCAAGGGCAAAATGATACAACCAGTCCCTGCCCTTGAAGACCTCTGTGTGACTTCTCTTATTAAATTTCAGTTAAAGAGGGAATCTCTCTTCAAAAGAGGTAGGGACAAAGTCTCCAGTAAGCATGGGAGATGCAGATGGATAAAGTGTCTCACGGGCCTGGACACTATCCTTGGCCATTGGGGCACTCCAATTGACTTCTATCCTCAATTTCCCAATCAGATTTGCTAGAATTTACCAGAACTAGCTTCTGATGTTAAACCATTAATTGCTAATGCATACTAAGGCAGAATTCAAATGCAAATGCAGATTTTATAAACATATAAACTGAGTAAAACAAAATGTTGAAATACACTTACTTAATTCTAAGAAGAATCATAAAGGCATTCATACCAAATTTTGATTACTAAACAGAATTCAAGAATTATAAATCTGAAATACAAAAAGAGGTATTTCATAAGAATGAAGGCACAAAAACCACTTGGCTTCCATACAAGCCAGATTTCATATGCAAAATAAAATGCAGTTTACCAATGCATAAACAAATTCTGGACAATGTCAATTGGGTCTAGCTCATCTGGTTGTGGGATGGAGTGTTATCCTCCCCACCCAGCTTCTATTCCTGTTAATGACATGTTGAGCTCATTATGAGTAAATTGTTAATGACATGTTGAGCTCATTATGAGTAAATTGTTGAAGCAGCTTTGAGCCCTATTGTTGATCTGGCATTGTCCAATGAAGGATCTAGGGTTTACCCTGGGTACCATCCTCAAAATGATGGGAAGTACCTGGGGGTTTTCCCTGGGAGTTCTTACCTGAAAAAAATAAATAAATTCTGGACAATAGCCACCTGGGATTCATTTACATATGCAACTTACTGAGGTTTTTATCCATTCATCCATTTTTAACAGAATTCATGCAAACAACAGAATTCAAGGAATTTAATGGTCAGGAATATAAAACCGAAGTAAATAAACAGAGAATGAGATTCCTATTTATTCTCATGCATCCATTCCTTCATTTTCATACCCAGTGTTTACCCAAATCCATATGAAACAATTTTCCTTAGCAACTATCTTCAATTTTGCATACATGCATCTCTATTCACTTTGCATTCACATTTTTTCTAATAAAATGCAAACAAAAATACAGACACTGTAACAGGGATAGACACTTATCTTTTCTCAGAAGTTGACCATTAAACTGGCTGCAAACAAGCGATTCACCTCCCAGCACAGGCATCCGTTGTAGAGGCCACCCCCAAGCTGGGCTATGAGACTGTAAGGGCTAAGATGCATCTGTTGGGCTCTAACTCTCACTCGGTGCAACCCACAGTGCTAAGAACGCAGACAGGGCCAGACACCTACCACAATTTCACTCAGTGAGACTCCTCTAGGCATCTTACCCAACCTCCGTTCAACCATGAAGTACTCCCTCTTAACCTAACACGATGTAAGGTAAGGAGTTCTCCTTCTCTGCTATGCAGTATCTTAGGGAATCTGCCCTCTCTAATGGTCCAGTGCATTCAAGGGAGTCTATGTTTTTAATTCTCCTATGGGATGTTTGGAGTGGTAGACCTTGGCTTGGATATGGTTAATTCTGGCAAAGGGATTGAAGATTCCTAAATTGCCTAGTCTCTTTGCTCACACACGTGACACAACCATGGAGTTTCAATTTCCAGTGTTACATGGGCATGCTTCCTACGTTTCTGCGACGGGGAACTCAATGGAGGATGTTTCCCCATGTCTCCCTCTTGGGTAAACTTGGGAAAATGCAAGGGGGGCATTTTCCAACAAATGGGGTATGTTTCTCTTTTGTGGGGGACCCATGGGCGTCACCCCATGATTTTTGTCAATGGCCTTAAAGTCAATTTAAAAAAATAAAAATAAAACCCTAGAGCAAATGTGATTATTTATTTCATGCTTTTATTGTTCATGACTATGACTTGTCATTGTTTCTCATATATATATATATATATATTTTAAGGATTTTTGATAGGATTTAAAAAAAATAAAAATAAAACCCTAGAGAAAATGTGATTATTTATTTCATGCTTTTATTGTTCATGACTACGACTTGCCATTGTTTCTCATATATATATATATTTTAAGGATTTTTGATAGGATCCCCTATGTCGGGAACCATGGTATTTCCCAAAATTTTGGGGGTGTCTCCACACATTCCCTTGACGCATTTCCTCGTTCCCGCATCCCGTTGTCTTAGAAATTTGTTAAAACGTTGTGAAATTCTCTTTTCTTACTAGCAATAACCCCCCTTAGCAAAAAATATTAGAACGTGATCGAAGGATCCAACAATGGTATGACATACAACGAGTGGACAAGTAGGGTACGAACACCCCCATTTAGTTCACAGGGGTATAGATTATGAATTGTATGGATGGTGCAAGGATTTTTCTTGATCAGTTAGGTGTCGGGAGAGGATTTTTAGGTGTGACTGTACAAGTAGGCAAGGGCATTGCGATGGGCCATATAGGTGGTGCATTAGGGATTGCAGGGAGTTCCATTAATGATTGTTGGCGAGTTCCTATAGTTTGATAATGTGTATCAGAGGAGAAGTTAGTCAAAGGAATGCTCTCCTCTGGAGTATATTGCCCTTAACTTTGCTAATAATGATGATTCTCTTCAAGCTATGGTACATTCTTTGAATGCTAAATTTGTTGGTTTAGAGAGTGCCTCTTTGAAGAAACCCGGAGAGGAGTGGCTAATGTGGTCGATATGGAGAAGATCGGGAGCTCATATACAAATGTTTTGATCAATCCAATGCTAGTAGTTGAGCCTTTGTGCTTTGAGGGTGTGTCCCCCTCTGAGAATGGACTAGGGCTTGTCATTCCTTCTAGGGATTCTACCTTGTTGATTGTGGGTGATGACCTGGTGATGGGGAATGGTCAGTCAGATGCTAAAGAGAAGGCAATATTGCCTATAGTGGAGCCTCAAGTTGAGGAGATAAGGGTTCTCTCTCAACCTTCAATAAACAAGGAAGTGGCACCCTCTCTAGAAATATACGACTTCAACTTTTTTCTAAGCAGACAACAAGGAGTATTTTGAGGGGGTCATGCATGTGGAGACGTGGGGGGTTATTTTGTTCTTTATACGTCGAATGTCAGATGAATAGGCCTTCAATTGCCCATATGTTTTAAATTGGGAGGCCATGGGGATCTCCTTTAACTCTTAGTGGGGATTGGGGTCGAAGTATGTTTGCCTTTTGTTTAATTTGGATGATGCAGCTCGCCATGTGTTATAGTTTGGTGGTTCCCTTGCCTATGTTCGGTCATGCAAGGTGGATTTTGATCTAGAGGATTTCGGTTAGGCTAACTATCCGCTATGGTTGGAATTCCCAACTCTACCAGTTGATATGCGCCCTTTTGTCTTCCCTGTAGATTTCATAAACTTCTTATTTTTTATGGTCAATGTGACTCTTTTAGATCAAATTCAAGGGTATGTGTAGAGTGAAGCAATAGAAGATTTGGTACCTCAATTTGTCGAATGTCTGCTTTGCTTGTCGGGCTCAAGATCATTTGATTTGAGATTGCCTTCTTCACAGGCCCAAGTTGGGTGAGGTTGTTAGTGCGAGTGTTGGTGGGGGCTCCTCCTCTTAGGGCATAGGGGTAAGTGGTGCTTTTGTGGCCTTAAACATCGAAGAATGATGTGTCTAGATACATTTAATTGTATCTGTTGTACTATGTTCCAATTAAAATAAGTGCATGATGAATCTCTGAAATCTCTAATGTAGTTTGAGATGAGCAGAAAAAAGATGTTGAAATAAGAAGAGGAAGGAAATTATAAGACATGGGCAAAGAAAAGGTCATGTCATAGGCCACGAGTAATAAACAGTAGCCAAAAGGAGATTATTTTTGCAAAAGGAGAAGCGCAAGTATCCGCTTGATTGCATTCAAGTTTTCTGAAGTATGTAACACACCAGCAAGGACAATTTTATATTTTCTATTTGAATTTGTCATTTTGTCTTCATCAAAAGAATTTTATGAATTGTGATAGCATAATAGGTTGGTATTGGGTTAGATAAACAGGAGATCAATAATTGTGATAGTGTAACTAGGTGGGATTGCTATTGAGAAACAAGAGATCAAGGTCCAAACAAAAGAAGCTTTGTAAATCTTGAACATGAGATATCTTGAAACAAAAGGCTTATGCCATGTTTAGGTGACTGACTAGCCACATGTTATTGATTGAAAGTAATTTATGTTTTTGATAGACAACAAACCAGACTTTGTTTTTGTTTGAAAATAATTTATGTTTTTGTTTGAAGGGAAAATTGAGTTATATAGTGTATGACCTCTCAGGGATATGATTGACAAATCGATGGTTAATCTTACTCAAAATGAGAAGAATCAATTCAAGGAAAATTGAAGGATAGAGATGGGTGGTTTTATCTTTATAGGAGATCTAGATGGGATCAACGTTGAAGAATTTATATCATCTCATATGTGGGGTTATGATTTACCTAAATGGGGTTATGTCTACATCTACCGGGGAAAGGTTTGAGTTAGTGGGAATCTCTGGGAAAAAACAAAATAGAAAATCTTACAGGGACGGATTTGAAAACATGTTCTTAGATAGATGGTCAAATGAAAGAAATGAAGATAATATAAGAAAATTGGAAGAATTCTAATACAAATGCATGGAGGAAATTGAGAAGAAAGATGGTGAAGAATTCTAATCCAAATGCATGGAGGAAATTGAGAAGAAAGATGGTGAAGTATCCAAGGTGCAGGATCTTCATAAAGCCTTATTAAGGAAATCTAGAATTTAGGGAAAGAAACGATAGACAAATTAAAGAAGGATGAGGGAATCAAAGGAAGGATGGAAAAAAATCCAAATAGTGAAGACCATAATCAAACCTTTTTAAAGAAGGAGAGAGCTTAAAAGGAAAATTCAAAAAAGAGAAGACACAAGCATGAGGTGAAATGACGATTATAGACGAAGAGACCACCAAGAGATTGATTTAGCAGTTTTAAGAAGGTTAAAGAAGTCCTAAATACAAATGAAGTTAATTTTGAAATGTTAATGAGGATTGAACTACAAAAGAAATTGATAGTGAGTATTGCATTTTAGCTTAGCTTTAGAAGAAAAAAGAAGAAAAAATAGGAGGTGGCCACATGGAAATGCTAAAATAATGTGATCTTCAACACAGGAAAGTTAAATCTAGATTATAGAACTAAAAGCAAGTGGCAAAGCATATACATTTGGAGTCAAAAGTATACTTATATTATAGGATACTTTCGACAACCAACAACTATAATAAAAAACAAGTTTATGGATATACCTAAAATCAAAGGAAAGGTAACCATATGATGATAGTTATATTATAGGATACTTTCAACAAACAACGACTATAATAAAAAACAAGTTTATGGATATACCTAAAATTAAAGGAAAGGTAACCATATGATGATAAACTATCAATGGAACAATAAAGATCTCTTTTGAATGGATGATGATCAAGAAAGGTGACGGTTCAATGCCAATACATAAATATCTTACCAATGGATTGCATCATATGCTTCGAGGACAAAGCATCTTAAGGTCTGAGAGAGAATTGGTATGTTCCATTTAGCCCAACATAAGGGACATTTATAAAATTAAATAGTAGGTTGGCCAAGATTGGGCCCTGCATGAGAAAGTTGGAAAAATTAATATATATAGAAATCACTACACCCTCTTAGTGGACATAGTTGACTATATGTATTTGATAGTATTGTCTTTTGGGAATTTGGAGATATTCTCCTGTTTTTTTATGAGTTGTCGTGCAACTCTGCTTTTGTACTCTGGAGCAATGTTCCTCGGTCATCTATATTCTTATTTTATTGTGTGTTCTTTGGCATACATCATTTATTTCATTGTGTGTATTCATTCTTTTGGGAAATTTAGTATTGATTAGGAGTAATGTTCCTCTGCTATTCTATTTCATAATTGCATAAATCACATTGGCTCATGTTGCTTTACAAACAGAGCCTTGTCCTTCCTCGTTTGCTTTATGTTGGGCTCAATTTTTATGTGTTCTTCCATCTCAATCTTGTTTCTTGGACATTATTGATATGCTTTCTTTTCACATACTTTTGGGATGTTGGCCATCTTATGTATTAGTTGATGTGGGCTGAGTCTTATCCATTCTATTTGGTGTTCTCTTATATGCTGATTTTCTTGCTTAGATATTGCAATTCATCTTCCCTGGGTTGCTTTTGATTAGATTGTCTTATGTCATTGTTCAAAGTGCTAAATTTCAGTACATGGTAAGCAAACCTGCAAACTACAAACCCTAGATAGGTTCAAACAAAAAAACCTTACAAAATTACAGATGTCGAAAGCTAGATCTACAAACACATTGATAACTGAAAACTATGAATACTAAATGCTAGAAGAATTCTGCAACACTCAGATCACATCTGTTTTCTTCTTTTAACTGAATGAAGAAAAGTGTACAGAACACACTCAAAACTGAATCTTACATAGCAACTCACTTATCAAAATCCCTAAGACATATATCAAATGTTTGTGTCTATCTCTCCCTTATAGAATAGGAGAGAATAAGATGTACAATGCATGTAGATAATATAATTAAGGTGCCTGGGTTGACCATCTGAAACTATAACCCTTTCCTAGAATAGTGTGCCATTCTTGCATGAGTAAATTTCCTAGAATAGAATGCCCACTACAAGATATTGCATGCATGAAAGCAAATAGTACCTCACTCCTAGGGATTTATACCCTATTCTAACCCTGGAAAAGCCTCTAAGTCACTTGCTTTAGCTAAATTTTGAAAAGCTTCTAACTCACTTGCTTTAGCTAAATTTTGAAAAGCTTCTAACTCACTTGCTTTAGCTAAATCTGGAAAGCAAATTCTAATTCTGTAAATAGCTAAAACTATCTAAGGCTGGTGCATGCATGTTCCTCTACCTCTATCTACATAAATGTGGTGTGCCCCACAAGACAAACTAGTGTTGTGCTTCACTCCATTGGCCTCATTGTTGTGCACAAGAATCGAGGGAAGGAATTTGTGCACATTGCATTGAATCCACTGTTGCAAAATTTGTTGCTGATGAATCTGCTCATCAGGCTATGCCACAAAAAGAAGAGCCCCCCTTCAAGTACTCTTTAGACATGCCTTTGTGCAAATAGCGCCTTTGTGCAAATAGCACCATTGTGCAAAGCCTTTCACAAGGGCTAAGATAAGTGTAATATTGGAAGTGTTGCCACCTATGAAACATGATTCATTCAAAATGCCCCCCCGTGTCTCGAATCCTGCGTGGGGACACGGATTCGACCAGATTCGTGTCTGACACGAATCTGGATAGTGTCCCCATTTAGGGACACATGTTCCAACTTTTATATGTATTTAAGTCAAATTAAAACTAAATACATAAGGAGTTTAATGATCTTGGATCTTAATATCTAGTGCTAGAGCCAGTCACTTTATGATATATTGTTTTAATTTGACTTAAATACATATCCACTTATGAGCACTTGAGTCTTAATGATCCAGTGCTAGAGCCAGTCACTTTTGATGATGGTGATCCTCTCGAGGGGTCATCCTCCACAACAACAGATGCACAGATTGCATTGGATATAGAGGAGGAGGAAGAAGAGGAGGTCGGAGAGGAGGGCAGTGGTGAGGACACTGATATTGATGATTATGTCATGGAGGACTAGTACTACTGAGTCTTGATATTTCTTCCATCTACGGTGTTGGTTCTAGCATCTACCCTATGTCTATTTTGTATTTGCTACTGGCATTCTCACCTATAGTGTTATTGACTCCGACTCGGTATTACTATCTAGTATCTATACATTGGAATACATTTTGATTTTGATGACTTAATGATAATGCTGCAGCTAATGGTTTTAATTTCTTATGTGTTCAAACTTCAATGTTTGTCATTTTATCGTCATTGATGTTACAATGTTGAATATATACAATATAAATTATAATGAATCATGATTTATCATTTATGTTACATGTTTAAAGTTTTGTATCATGTAAATGACAGTAAATCTTCTAGTTTCTAACAAAATATGAATCTTTATATCTAAATTTCATTTTTGTATGTGTAATTTTCAATATTTTTTCACATATATAATTTTTTTAGATATATATATATATATATATTTTAAATATATATATATATATATATATATATATATAAATGTGTCCTCCGTGTCCTGTTGTCGAGGTCAAAATTTCACGTGTCGGACACTTGTATTTCCGTGTCCTCCGTGTCCCATGTCATCATGTCAGATGACTTAGGTTGCCACTGTCACCTTAGCAAATCACTTCCCTTGTTTTAGTGAAGGATAGATCCAACACAAGGGAGGCTTCCCTAGCAACCTCAAGGAATCCTATAGCAAGAACGGATCAAGTCTACGACCTTCTATATTGGTTACTCAAACACACCACCACTAGAACTCAAACACACCACCACTAGAATCAAGGTAAGTACAAGGTGATTTGATGAAGCAATTTCCAGATTTATATATGTGAAGTATCTTGGACAATTAGTGATATTAAACAAGTCAAAAAATAATTCAAAGAGATACCCCAAACACTACAAACCAAGAGAAAAGCTATGGCTGTCATAAAACTTGTATTAAAGATGATTGACTTCAACAATATATCAAATTACAACAGCAGAAATAGAACAGCCTATGAAACAAGTTAATCATGCAATAAAGTAGGGCTTAAAATGCAAGCTAAACTAAGATTTAGATAACAAATACTTGCTGAAATGAAAGATGGCACACAACATCCCTAAAATATCCAAGACGTCAAGCCCTAAAGGGCTGAAAATTACAACAGCAATGTAATAAATGATGTCAAGATGTATCTCAAACCTAGTTTTAAAAG
>ML799420.1:272784-297285 GCA_009831015.1 Picea engelmannii
CGTGTTCTGTTGTGGAGGTCAAAATTTCACGTGTCGGACACTTGTATTTCCGTGTCCTCCGTGTCCCATGTCATTGTGTCAGGTGACTTAGGTTGCCACTGTCACCTTAGCAAATCACTTCCCTCGTTTTAGTGAAGGATAGATCCAACACAAGGGAGGCTTCCCTAGCAACCTCAAGGAATCCTATAGCAAGAACGGATCAAGTCTACGACCTCCTATATTGGTTACTCAAACACACCACCACTAGAATCAAGGTAAGTACAAGGTGATTTGATGAAGCAATTTCCAGATTTATATATGTGAAGTATCTTGGACAATTAGTGATATTAAACAAGTCAAAAAATAATTCGAAGAGATACCCCAAACACTACAAACCAAGAGAAAAGCTATGGCTGTCATAAAACTTGTATTAAAGATGATTAACTTCAACAATATATCAAATTACAACAGCAGAAATAGAACAGCCTATGAAACAAGTTAATCATGCAATAAAGTAGGGCTGAAAATGCAAGCTAAACTAGGGTTTAGATAACAAATACTTGCTGAAATGAAAGATGGCACACAACATCCCTAAAATATCCAAGACGTCAAGCCCTAAAGGGCTGAAAATTACAACAGCAATGTAATAAATGATGTCAAGATGTATCTCAAACCTAGTTTTAAAAGCCGGACCGGGTCGTTATCAAACCACCAAATCGACCGAGTTGATAGGTGACTGAATCGACCCGACCTTCAACCCGGCCCGGTGTCCGGTTTGGTATCGAACCGACCGGATTGAATCCGGTTTGATATCAAACATGTTGAACTGGTCGGTTTGAATCCGGTTCGATATCAAACCGGTCGATATTAAACATGAGGATCCAGCTGGGATGAGCATAGTGAAACTATTGTCACTGATAGTGACAGATTTATTTAACATCGTTAACCAGTTAGCACTATGGAGACTTGTTAAGGCTAAATTTGACACCCTAGGTTTCAAGTCAATTGTAGTATGAGGGAATCAAACCTAGACTTAATTTAGGGGTTTCTATCCTAAGGTCACAATGATTTCACCCCTCTCGTTTTGGGTTGGTGCATGCCAACCATGCGGAGGATACCCTAAGGATTTGTTGCTTGATAGATAGGATTAAACCTGCAAAACCACAAATCAAACAACGCACAACAAGGGCTTTGAATGAGGGTTAGTTGACCTCACCCAAAACCTGCATAAAACAATTAAAGTGAATTTTTTGGTGGAAAACTCAAGCAGAGTGAACTATTGGAAGGAAAAGGAGAGAAAATCAGCAAGAAAAGAACGCTCCAATGGTGCCAAATCGACCCCCATTGAAGGATTAGCTCCAAACACATGCAATAATTTAGAAATCAATTGGAACAACAAGAATTTTGGCCAAAAACAACACATAAAACTCTTTATTCATATCAAATCAAAGGAATGGCTCCATCACAAAGAAAAGCCATGAACTATTACAATGATCTCCAAAGCACTGAGAATCTAGAGCTAGAATTGAGAGAGAAATGAGAATGAGAGAGTATAGCGCTATTGCAATAGAGTGATCAACCGTCCAACTATGGAGGACTGCTGAATATATAGCTCACTGAAGAAGAAATTCACCCTGCTCTTTCCAAACTGGGAAAAAGGTCAACCAATAATCATCATCCAAGTGGATCCTTGTCCATCTACCATGTGTCACTGCATAGATTCTTGATAAATCTGGTGGAGCGAACTTTTCCAAGCTTTCTAGTCAAATCTGGGAGAAATTTGGAGAAGAATGGAGGTGGAATGAATCAATTTTGTTGAGTAATGAAGGAATTATGGCCAAAAATGTGAGAGGGGCGCACCTTTGGGCTAAAATAAGCCATTAATGCATGCACTAGGGGAGATAGGGCGAATGAATGAGAGAGGAGAGGAAATGGAAAGAAAGGGGAAAAGTGGAAAAGATGAAAAGCTAAAGCAAAAGCTGAGAAAGGGATAAAGCAAGAAAGCTGGGAAAAGCAGGGAAAAGCTGAAAGCTGCTTTAAAGCAGAAAAGCAAAAAGCTGCTTTTATGCCAGGAAAACAAAAACTGCTTTAAAGCAGAAAAGCAAAAAGTTGTTTTTATGTCAGGAAAGCAAAAAAACTGCTTTGAAGTAGAAAAGCAAAAAGTTGTTTTTAAAGCAGAAAAAACAAAAAACTGCTTTATGGCAAAAAAGCAAAATGTTGATTTTATGGCAGGGAACTTGCTCGCTTTAATTTATCCTTATTTAGCATGTGTTGGGTGACCTGTGGGCCCCACATGGGTTTCCACCTCATCTCGCCACATCATCACTTGTGCCACCTCATTACTGAAAAATCAAACTTATTCAAATACCCTCGAGTTTATACTCGTCGAAAGCATAATTGGACAAGGAGTAAGAATATGTTATCAAATAACTGATATGCGGGGTCTATAATATCATCATGGGAAAGAAGTGTCCCAAAATATTGCAAGTCTCTCATACTCAGCCTGAAACTGATAGCTCATCCTGAAATAACCAAGAAAACACCGGAACAAGCTCTAAACTCAACTCATGTAAGCCACCATCCTCTAACTGACAAGAATAAGAAGCAATGTGCTTGGAAGATCTCTGAATGATAGCCCTGTACTGTCCGGAAGATCCTGTGGATGCTAGCCTGAAAGGATATACTGGCCTTTGACCATCAGAATCTCAGAGGTGAGATTCTGGGGTCAACAAGACCTTGTAGAACTCATCCTCAATGAGAATGGGCTTATCATTGGGTAAGAAGGAAGAATATGAAATTTCAAGTTTCTGGTAAAACCTGAAAATGAAATTTCAAATATCCTCCTCAAATGAGTTGGTATGGCAATTGTCTACTTTGAACATGAGGAACAAAAAAATATCCAAGTCCAAGAACATTAATTTTCCATGTTGACGACCATTGGGACCAAAGTCCTTAATTAATCATCATAAAAACATAAAAAAATTGCAGCAACAAGAACCATTACAGATGCCTTTATCATTGTTAGATGGCCCTTTCAAGCCTTTGGTTGGCGGTTCGGGCTTGGGAACAATGAATTCCCAACCATCATTATTTTGCTGATGTTCTTCCAGAAGCTTCTCTGCTTCAGAAATTGCAAGGGCTAACATAGGAAACTTGTCATTCAATGGCTAGGGAAGGGGGCTACCTGGGCATTATGGACTGTAGAGGCCATTTAGAGCCTCACTGATTATGTATTTTGTTGCTAATATGTATTGCACTCGTTGCCATTTTGATATATACACCCTTACATGGTATATAGATGAACAAACTTTTCATATTTTGTCTTTAATGGTTTGGAATCATGGTTTGAAAGCTTTAAAATAATTTTTTTCATTAAAATTTAATTATTTAATGTTTTTTTTTATTGAACCTAGTCGTTGAAATCAAACCAGTCCGAGTCGATCCGGTTTCGGTTCGATGTTCGAGTTGATAGGTGGTCGGTTCGATCTCCGGTTCCAATTTTAAAAACTATGATCTCAAGGTGATAGATGCCAATAAAACCCTAGACATCAAGCACATTTATGGCTGGAAATTGAGGAAAAATTACAGCCAACCCTAATCTAACCCTAAGACAACAAAGGAAGAGGTGATTTAGGGTTTACAACTTGCTAGAATACAGAAAGATTAGTGTTATTTATTCCTCTAGGGCATATGGGGTCAAAGCATGAACTTTCTTGGGAGACAAAGGAAAGCTTTGGGTAAACCCTAAAGTAGTCCACTACAAACCTTAAGGATTAACCGATAGAATGAAGGTTAGGGTAGTCCACTACAAACCCTAGAAATCGTTCTATGCCTTTAGACAAGCGTAAATATGGATCTTGGATAAAACCCTAGGGTAGTCCATTACAAACACTGGAAAATTATCCTATAAGAAAAATACCTAGGGTAGTCCACTACAAACCCTAGAAAATTATGCTATAAGAAAAATGCCTAGGGTAGTCCACTACAAACCCTAGAAAATTATCCTATAAGAAAAATACCTAGGGAAGTCCACTACAAATCCTAGAAATATGCCCTAGAAACAAGCTTTAAACAAATGAAATCAAGGGAAGGTAGTCCAATACAAACCTTCCTAGGGTTTCAAGATAAGGTTTATTTAAGAGAAATACAAGGTAACATGCACTATCACCATTTTGTTAAACACATTTGCACTTAATACATTCAAGAAATAAACTGACATAGATTTAGAAAGAGCACTTACTAGGTAAACCAATGATCATCCATGAAACCCTAACCATGAAGTTCATCCATAAAACTTGAGAAGCATCCAAAGTATCATCTTCCAAAGAAGGTGCATAAGTCATTCATAGTGAAAGAGAAGTAAAAAAGAGTAGTCTAGTAGTAAATCCTCCACAAGTTGCTATGATTTACAATGAGGGAGCACTTCCTCTACTTATATGAGAAAACCAAGCACTTCACCTCTCTAAGAAGCCGCTAAAACATAAAATTCCATGATACAAGATAGGTCTTTTAGGTCGACCCAAAAATGCCTCTAAGATAAAGATACAATGCTAAAACATGACAAAGTCCTCCTAAAAAGCCACATGTGTGAGTGTAGAAGGCTCCAAAAAGGTGACGTCATCCTCTACTGGGGTACAAAGGCTCCAAAAGTCATGTCTCTCCCCAAAAGGTGTAAAGTATCGTCAAAAGTCATTCCTCCTCATCGAGAAGGTCACATCTCCTCATCCACAAGGTGCCAACTTATCATCACAAGTGCTAGGTGCCAACACAAAACCTCACTCATACACAAGGAAACAACTAGATTGGAATTATTCTCGTGCTCCAGTGGAATCAAATGCCTTATTGTGCAAGCAAAGATTGAGCAAAAACAAATAAAATCACACGAGGAGATTTGGTAGGTTTATTTAGTCCTTGTGTCATTCAATGGATTTATAAACTACCACCTCCCCAGGTTCAAATTTCTCAAGCATGGATCAATGAATTTGTGGGTAAACATGATTTTCATCAATGTGTAGCAAGGTCGTGGAATGTATCAAACCTTTTCAAAGGAGTAGCACAAGGGTGTATCTAGTTGAAGATCTTAAAGAAGATGTGAGAAACACAATAGTGTTGATAAGTTTGGTTATATGGAGAATCGAATACCAAATCCTTACTACTACACTAGCTGCTAGTTATTCACAAAGTATTGTTTGGGACAATCTTTCAATTGGGTGGAGATCATTTCCAACAATCTGACTTGTGCACTTTAGAGAGTTGTGAAGTCCAAGTCAAGTAAACAACCCATGTTTTTCATGTCCTCGTATATGATGCATTGCATATGTGTGCTTCATGAGGCTTCCTGAACATTAAACTTACATCGACATTGAATTACCTCCAGTACATGCCCACTATCAATTACTTTGGAGGTCAAATATAAGTGGGAATATTTCAGTATTTGTGATAATTTCTAGTGCATCTATATCAAATGTTATTCCATGCAGAGTGTCCTTGGTTCACCAATGACACTATAAGAGCCTTGGACCCTACTGAAGATTGATATATAGAGGAGAGAACCAATTTCACCCCTGCATATACAGGGTTACCAAACACCCTCATAATGTTGCATAAATATGTGCAGAGCAGATTAGTCATCGAGGAGATTGCATATCAAACGACCTTGCATGGGGTTGCAATACTTTTAAAATATCGAGGCAACAAAAAGTGGCCAACATTTCCCATCACCATAGGCACCTATTTTTTAATCAGAGCTCAAGCATGTCGAAAAAATGGCCAAGGAACTAACATCTTATCACTATTGGGAGATGCCTCTCAAAGTGCATGATGCCCTCAACATAATGAAGATTGCTTCAAGGCCATGAATCTTAAGTGGGCATATGGTCATCAACTTATGGAGGGAGAGGGGATATTTTGGTGAGCTTTAACCTTCTCAGAAGTCAAGGCTAGAAAAACAAAGCTCTTGAAAAAGCAATGAAATTTGAATATTTATGGGTTGTGTACGGTTTAAAGATACTTTTGGGGGAATTAAGCATGCTAGTTGTAGAGAAAGTTACAAAGTCACAAAAGCTCCTTTAGACCCCACACCAATACAGGTTTCTAAATCCGACAATATGTAGGAATCAAAATTGAGCAGTATAATTGGAGCACCGACACTTGATGATTTAGATCTGGATTCTCAACAACATACGAATAGAGGAATTGCTGGATGGTGAGGCCTTGGCTTATTATAGATGCAATGAAGCAAGAATTAAATAGTATTCAAGTGGTCAATGAGTAGTATTGAAAAGCACATTTTGTAAAGATAGTACAATAGAAAGCAGTTGGACTAGCTCCTTGGTTTGTGGAGCATATGAATCTTTTTCCATTGGGGAAGGGTCCGTGAGTTAGATTAACTCATTTGTGTTTGATGTTGAGAGCATGGCTCTCAAGAAGTTGACATACAAGCGGAAGCAGGGTGAAGGCACAAAGATGGTGATTCAAATATTAGAAGTTCTCACTAGCATCAAGGATTCTCATCCTCTCACATAGGAACTTCCCACATTGTTTTCTCTCATATGTCGAGTGCAAAGCTATAGGAAATGCACAGAGAGATTGAAGCCAAGGACCATTAGATAATCAACCTCAAGAAACATATCATAAATCTAAAGGCAAAGATCGACAACAAAGGAGGTTTGATACTATAGATTATAATAGAGTTACGTCGACTTCTTGATGCCATCACGGAGTATAGTGTCATCATATCCTAGGGCCCGATGATTGAAATCCGCCACCAAAGGCAGTGCAACTCAACCAGTTGATAGTTTGGCAGGAATAATTTGCACCAATGCTAGCCTTTAGTAAATCCAAGGTTTCGAATTTCTGCACCTTCTTAGGGTTTGAGGAGTTTATTGCCCCAAATGCACAAAATCAAATTGTTGCAATCTTGAGTGAAATTTCACACGTGTTGTCTGATTTCATATCATTGAAGAATGAACTTGTGCTACCACACCTATGTCCATAGGGTGATGTTGTTCTTCTCGAAGACTTCCAATAGAGAGTGTGCCAAAGCATCCATGAAAGGATGACATCTGCCCAAAAAATCTAGGTCATCGACAGAGCTGCTATACAAAGCATCTTGTAGGCTGGACTGGGTAGAAGGGGCTATTACAAAGCATGATTTTTGAACTAGAATAGAAGGCAGAATTTGAGCTAAAACTTGCTAACATTAAGCCTAAAGTCAAAAGTGTAAATTTTCCGAAGGGAAAAAAATTAGGATATATTTTGATTTTGATTATTTATGCTTCAAAATTTAATATTCCTTGAGCATAATTACTATTTTTTTTTATTTTGAAAAGTAAAGTCATATGAATAATTAGTTTCTTAGATGTTGAAAAGGCTGGAAGCAGAAAAGTCTTGGGTAGGAAGTTGGACAGTCAAGAGTCATTGGGCTTTATGTATAAATAAAGGCTAGCAATATAGAACAAAGGGGGACTTTGTATGCTCGGAGCCAGCCATCTTGTAACAAAGCTCTAAGGTGCTGTTAGCAAAAATGTTGAATAAAATTGTAGCAGATCTACATGAATGTAGCCATATTGCATGTTTGTCTTCTACCATATCTTTTGTGATATCGTATCAATGAACAGTTTCGTGTTTGCAGTCTCATTGTCTATTAATTGCTAATCTGGTTATGAAATTGGGATTGAATTGGACCATTTACTGCCAACTTGCAGTTATGGTAATTCATAGTTACAGCCAACTTGCAGTTATGGTAACTCATAGATATTGCAGTGATTTAGTTGTTATTGTGTATACGTGCTTCTTTCTTGTTGCAGCATTGTATTTCATTTCCAGTTTCAATATGGTGCACTCATTAGTTTAGGATTTACTTCATGCATTGTCTTCATTTCTGCATTTTAATAAGAACATAAAAATCATAAACTTTAAAATGAATATGGCAACCAGTGCCGCAAACTGGAGGGTCTGCCAATGGAGGGTGGGAACCATGATTTGATGGTTTTATCCCAGTGGACTTGCGTGCATTGATGAGGGTCAAAAGCCTGCATCAACACTGGCAGCACATTTTCTCTCTCACCAGGCTGTATGGTACTCTGGAATATTTATGGCCATTTTCTCTGTACACACTGAACTGTCTTTGCAATATTTTGGTACTTCTTTTTATCACTAGACGAAATTTCCATGGAACATTAAACAAGGAAGGGGCATGTGAGTTTGAACTGCTACACTCATAAGCAGATTAAACGCGACACTCTGGGCACCATGATTTATTATATTGCTAGGTTATATGCTAGTCCACAGGATTGTGTTTTCTTGTTATATGCACTCTTTTGGTTAACATTATTCTCCTAACATGTTGGACAAAGCATGCATCTATCTAACTTCATTTAGAATAACTGTTATTTGAATTATTTAGCCTCAGATATGTGTTGTATTTTCAATTGTGTGAATTTCAGAAAGGAGACTGGTAATATGGAAAGGGTAATAGCAAGTCCAACACTCCAGGAGAGAGGGAGGAACATTACAGTATATGGAGAATAGAATTAGTAATTACAAGTAAAATCTGCCATCTAGAACTAGTCCAGCAGGCCATTGTTATGTTCCCCATGTTGATGCAGCGCAAGTGGACAAGGCCAGGTGCAAGTAAAGGTATTTTCTGAGTATGACAGTGGACCAACCCTGTGTTAATGCGGGTGGTGTTTGCCCAATTTACCTTCCAAAAAAAATTGCCATACAGATCTTAGGTTTTGGCTGTTCTAATAATTGCCAATGCTTACAAATATTAGTCTGATATCAGACAAATAGAGGTCAGATAGATAGAAAGGGGCATCCAAGAGTGCATAAAAGCTGCAAATTGTCTTCATTACTTAATCTTGATATAATTGCAACTGAATATCTTTTGAGGTTTCTTGAGAAAACATATACATGAAGTATTTCTCATTCATTTTGAGAAGATGGAACAGATCAAAAGAGCTTTTTCTTCATGGAATTGAAAGTAACTTGACAAGTTGCTTTTTTTGCCAAGAAAAGTGAAGACTCTCACATCATAAAGTTTTGTTTTTGTTGGAGACATTTTTGGATGCTTACAAGATATTTAAATATTTCAAAGTTCATTAAATATCTCCATTTGTCTAGTGGAGCAGGAAACCGTGCCAAGCGGATTTAAGTTATTCAGAGTGTAGGTTTATGATTGCCTTTGGAATTGTTGTGTTTACTTTTTATTTGGTTGATTTGTTATGTCCTGTGTCAACCTTTAGATTTGCTCAGGGTCATCTTGTGTTTTTTTACTCGAGGTAAACACTCCAATTGTTTTATAGAAGAGTGCTCATCATATTCAGCTTTATACTGTGTCTAGCAGAAGTAGAATTGTAAATGACATGGGCATCCGCTCATATCTTATTTGTCATAGAAAATTTGATGCTGGGTATTTCATCATAATTTCACAAATTCATGTATGAATTCTGAACTCTGTGCCTATATTATTGGATTTGGAGTCATATTCAGGAGTGAGCATTAATGGGTTTGACTTTTCTTCTTTTTTGTTTGAAATCTCACATTTATCTGACTGCAAATCAATAGGGGAATGGTGTTCCAAACTTCAAACTGAGACTAAATTTGTTGAAAATTGGTATTGGATATAATGGGATCATGTCTGCACTGTATAGAATAGATGCTAATGCATGAACCTGCTTGTTTTTCAGCCTTGGTTGTAAATTTTCCTAATTCTAGGTGACTGCTGTCCTAATGTTCTCTCATTAAATAACTCAAAACAGAATTTATTTAACAACAGAAAATTAAATTTCTGAACATTGCATCAATCACACAGTAGCTTAAAAATGAACAGCGGAAGCAATAAATCGAAAGACATACATACACAGGGATTTCTCCTTCAACTCAGCTTCTCCTTTAACTCTGCAGCCTGCATGAACCAGCAGCTGTACGGTCAATAAATTCACCTCAAACAGAAGCGTATGACTTGTGTAAGAAAGAGAAAAGCTACAGCAGTACATCCTGCCCTTTCCCTGCATGCTCTGAACAGCAGATCGCTCTTCCTCTCCTCCCAACTGTGAAACACATTACAGCAATCCATAGAAGACAGTGTGCGGCCTGTTTTGAAGGTCTACGGTCCATGCATAAAAAAAAAGGTTGGCTACAGCACTGGTACTGTCTGTACGGCCTGCTAGTATCTTGCTGGTCTCTTTAGCAGATCTGCTCCTTTCCTTCCTAATGCACCCTTCCTTCTTCTAGCTTTCTTGCTGTCTTCTCATGAGATTGACCTCTTCTCCTTGTCCTCTTTATTTTTTGAGAGAAAAACTGATCTCCTAAACCTTAGCCGCTACCTATCTTAATCTTAAGATGTATGGCTAAGATTAAATATTATTCTAAGTCACTACCTATCTTAATCTTAAGATGTATGGCTAAGATTAAATATTATTCYAAGTCACTAATGTTCTAGAACATTTCATTTAGATCCCTAAGACKAAGTCAACTCCAAGGCATTAGACTTTCACTTTTTCCAAGGGAAATTATAAGATGGAATTAGTGACCAATTTTTCAAGGTGGTCACCAATGAAATGTCTTGAACCACTTCYTGTAYGTTTACACTGACACCTGTGCAAGAAGTTCGCACTYGAGCTACATTTCTCAACACCTCCTCTTAGCGAGGAAGGAATTCTGCACCAATCCAAGTCTGTCTCTGAATGCTTCAAACTTCCCTTTCACTAAGGGCTTGGTCAAAATATTAGCTACTTGTTGATTTGTGGGAACTAGGAATATACTGGAGCTTCACTGCTCCCTTTTGAGTCCTGTCTTGAATGAAGTGATCTTTTATCTCTATGTGCTTGGACTTGTCATGAAACACTTGATTATCATAGTAAATAACTGTGGAATCCAACTCTTGATCAACAATCCTGCAAGTAACTTGCGAAAACAGATGGACTCACAACTAGTAGTATTGGATTCTATGTATTTTATCTCTACCAAGGTAAGTGCCATGGAAATTTGTTTCCTATTGAACAAGGATATCATCGTTGATCCCAAGTTAAAGTAGCACCCTGAGGTGCTTTTCCTGTCTGCTACACTGCCTACCCAATCTGAATCTGTATACCCATGCAACTTCACTTCACCAACTCCAAGATATCTTAGACCATACTCCATTGCGGCCCTCAAGTATTTGAGCACACGTTTTGCTACTACCCAATGCTCTTGCTTCAACTCCACAATGAACTGACTCAAGGTGTTCACAGCGAAACATATATTTGGTTTAGTGTTGACCAGATAAATCAAGGAACCTATCAATTGCTTGTACAACGTGGAATCCACCAACTCTGAATCTGATGTTGTCACCTTCTTCAGATTCATGATCATGGATGTGGCTATAGGTTTGCAGTCCTCCATCCAAAACTGCTTCAGGATCTCCACTGCACACTTACCCCGTCGAAGGAAAATTTCCTCTGGTCTTTGAGAAACCTCCAAACCCAAGAAGTAATGCATCATGTCGATGTCCTTCATCTCAAACTCAGTTGCCATGTTTGTTTTGCACCCTAAAATGAACTTATCTGCACCTATAAGAAACAAGTCATCTACATACAACACCAAAACAAGCAGATCGGATCCAACAAATATATAATATAAGTTAATATTTGCTTCATTTTTGGTGAAACCCAGACTCTCCAAATATCCATCTTATCTTGGAACACCATGTTCTTAGTTCCTGCTTGAGTTCATACAAGGCTTTCTTAAGCTTGTAAACATGAGACTTTTCCCATTTACGGTTTACCTCAAAGCCTTGAGGCTGCTCTATGTACACTTCTTCCTCAATGATCCCATTGAGGAAAGTTGTCTTCACATCCATTTGATGTATCCTCTATCCCATAAATGAAACTAAGGACACAATTGCTCTAATGGAAGTGTACATGGCGATTGGAGCAATTTTCTCCTTGTAGTCCACTCCCTCTTTCTGGAAGAACCCTCTCACCACGAACCTCACCTTGAACTTCTCAATGTTGCCATCTACTCACTACTGACTTCCCCTTCGGTCTTGTCACTATGTTCCAAACATCATTCTTCATGATGGTGGTGTACTTATCCACCATGGCATCCCGCCATACCCATTAGTCTATTGCCTTTTGAAAGATGGATGGTCGGGATTCTATGATGTTACTCATCAATGCCATGTAGTTTGGAAACTTCTTCAGAGGTATGCTCTTTGCAAATGTGCTCCTAGGAGCCTCAACATACTCCCGAACACCCCTCAATGTCTGAGTGAACCATCAAAGTCTCTCGATAGAAGTAGGAGGGGCTACTATCTCCTCCTCTTCACCCAAAGGCTACTGTAATGCTCTAGAAGTCCTCAGTGATCCTGGCTCAACCTTTAGAGCTTCCTGCTCCTCATCCTTTGTCACTAGAATAGGCTCACGGGACTTCCTGGATGCAAAGTCTTCTTCAAACTTTACATTCTTGCTTACTACTATCTTCCTTTTCTCTGGAATATAGATCCTATAAACCTTTGAAATCTCACCGTAACCCACAAATAAACCCTTCCCTACTGGAGCGCTCCAACTTGGTCCTCTTCTCTACTAGTACATGAGTGTTTTAATCGACATTCATCGGTGTTGTGCCAGGGGATTTTGTGGAAATCACACCATTTTCTAGATATAAACTGGACAGCCAAAGAATGCAGAAATGACTTACTTCTCGCTTCAGACTAGTGAATGCCTCCTTTGGCGTCTTGTTCGCCAAGATCCTGTGAGGACATCGGTTCTGGATGTGGACTACTGTATTACATGCCTTTGCCCAATGAAACATTAGCAAGTCCTAGTCATGAATCATGGCCTTAGCAACCCCTATAATGGATCGATTCTTATGCTTTGCAACCCCATTTTGTTGTGGGTTGTTTGAAACAATCAACTCCCTCTTGATTCCTACCTCCTTGCAGAAAGCATTGAACTCCTTGGAGGTATACTCACCCCCATTGTTCGAGCTCAAGACTTTGATCCTCTTCCCTGTTTGGCTTTCAACTCTTGAACCCTCCTAAAGACCTCATCCTTGGTCTTTAGGAAGTAGATCCAAGTTTTGTGAGAGAAGCCATCAATGAAGGAAACATAGTACATGCCTCCTGAAATTGATGCTACTGACATCGATTCACAAACATCCGAATGCACTAGGTCTAGAATCTTCTTAGACCTATGCTCACTGCTTGGGAAAGTAGCCATGACATGCTTGCCAAGTGTGCACCCTTTGCATACTCCCTGTTGCTTTATATTGAACTTTGGAAGACTTGTGATTATCTTCTTTATAATATACAATGCTCTATGATGTAGATGCCCCATTCTCTTGTGCCACAACTTGCACAAACTATCACTATTATGAACTCATGTTCGAACAAGTTTACCCTGCAACCTGTAAAGATTACCTTCCCTAACCCCTATTACTTGTGTTGTTTCAAGGCTAGACTCCTTCGGTCTGATGAGGACCTACTGGTTCTTGAACTCAACTACATAGCCCTTATCCTTCGCATTTGAAGCCAAAAGCAAGTTATTTCGAAGACCTGGAACAAACAAAACATCATCAAAATCTAAAGTGTTACTTGACTCAATCTAGAAGGAAATAGTACCAACTCCTGCTATTAGGTACTTGGAATCATTGTCAAGCTCAACCTATACTCTTGAGTCTTGCTTTGTTACATTGGTGAGCTGATGTCATATGACGAGATGCCCCATTGTCCACATACCATGCATTCCTAGGAACCATGTTGGTAAAAAGGCAAGATACGATAGAGAAATCCTTTTCGAACTTGGCATAAAACGCGTTCATCCAATTTTTTGCAAAGGTTGCTACTTGCGTCTGCTACTGCTACTGCTTCCCTTTACTTTTCCTCTTATGTAGACACTGTGATGCATAATTATCATGCTTATGACCAATGAAGAACTCGAAATCCTTTTTGAACTTGGCATAAAACATGTTCATCCGATTTTTTGCAAAGGTTGCTACTTGCTTCTGCTACTGCTACTGCTTCCCTTTACTTTTCCTCTTATGTAGACACTGTGATGCATAATTATCGTGCTTATGACCAATGAAGAACTCGAAATCCTTTTCGAACTTGGCATAAAACGCGTTCATCCAATTTTTTGCAAAGGTTGCTACTTGCTTCTGCTACTGCTACTGCTACTGCTTCCCTTTACTTTTCCTCTTATGTAAACATTGTGATTCATAATTATCGTGCTTATGACCAATGAAGAACCCGATTTTACTCAAGTCCTTCATTCTTGGTTGTGAGATTCACTCTTCACTCTTTCCCTTACCCTTGCTAGGTCTTTTACTGCCGGCCTTATTTGTCTCACCAAATATGGCTAGGTTCTCGTCACCACCCTTCTTGCTGGCCTTTGACTGCATCTAAGTCTCCCTCTGGCATCCCACAACTTTTCAAAGTTAGGAAGATTCTCACGAGCACAAATTCCTTGGACAAATGGTTCCCATAAAGCTAGGAATCCATTCAGTGCGATGTTCACGAGCTCTGCATCTATAATTTTCTCCCTAATTGCCGCATGTTGTTCATGAATCTACGTGACCTTCATAAGGCAACTAGTGACTGAATCTGATCTGGTCATCTCTATGGATTTGAATTTGTTTCGCAATATCAACTTCCTGTTCATGTTCTCACTTTGGTAGAGGCTAACCAGGGCATCAAACATTTCCTTTGCCATCTTCTTCTCAGAGAGGTGAGGAATCAAGTAATTCTTAACTGCATCCATAACTATTCGCTTGGTCTTCACTTCCTTCTTCTTGTGAGCTGACAATCGTTGCAAATCTGTAGGCGAAGGCACAACATCCTTGACAATATCTAATAAGAGTGTAACTCTAACATTCCAAGACAAGAAATTTGAAGCGCCATCCAATGTGTCCTTGAATCAAAGGCTAGCTAAGGCCATCTATGAAATATAATGCTCAAATTCCCAGATCTGAAAATTAGTTAAAAGAAATATTGAAATGCTCTAACTGCTAGTCCTTTCCAGCAGTTGATTTACTGATGCAAACCCTTGAGAATCTCAATCAGAGAAATAACTCTGATACCATGTAAATTTTCCTAACCCTAGGTGACTGCTGTCCTAATGTTCTCATTAAATAACTCAAAACAAAATTTATTTAACAGCAGAAAATTAAATTTCTGAATATTACATCCATCATACAATAGCTGAGAAATGAACAGCGGAAGCAATAAAATGAAACACATACATACTCAGGGATTTCTCCTTCAATTCAGCTTCACATTCCTTTGATCAAAGCTTACGAGGTGAACTCTGCAGCCTGCTTGAATTAGCAGCTTTATGGTCAAGAAAGTTACCTCAAACAGAAGTGTACGGCTTGTGCAAGAAAGGGAAAAGCTACAGAGTACACCGTGCTCTTTTCCTGCATGTTCTAAACAACAAATCGCTCTTCCTGTCTTCTCAACACTAAAGCGCACTCCAGCAATCCACAGAAGACGGTGTACAGCATGTTCTGAAGGTGTACGACCCATGCATAAAGAAGGGATGGCTACAGCAGTGGTACGGTCTGTACAGCCTGATGGTATCTTGCTGGTCTCTTTAGTAGATCTGGTCCTTTTCTTCCTGATGCACCCTTCCTTCCAACTTTCTTGCCCTCTTCTCATGAGATCGACATCTCCTCCTTGTCCTCTTTATATATTGAGAGAAAAACTAATCTTTTCAACCCTAGCCACTACCTATCTCAATCTTGAGATGTACAAATAAGATTAAATCCTAATGTAAGTCACTAATGTCTTAGAACATTTCATTTAGATCCCTAAGATTAAGTCGACTTCAAAGCATTAGACTTTCACTTTTTCCAAGTGACATTACAAGATGGAATTAGTGACCACTTTTCCAAGGTGGTCACCAATTAAATGTCTCAAACCACTTCCTGCACGTTCACACTGAACCCTTTGCAAGAAGTTTCGGCTCAAGCTACATTTCTCAACATTAATTAGAAGGTTGTTTATCATATTCAGCTTTATATTGTGTCTAGCAGAAGTGCAAATGACACTGGCATTAGCTCATATTTATTTCTCAGAAAATTCTGAACTCCATGCCTATATCACTGGATTTGGCGTCATATACAGGACTGAGCATTCATGGGTTTCACTTCTATTCTTTTTTCTTGGAAATGTCACATTTATCTGACTGCAAATCAATACAGGAATAGTGTTGCAAACTTCAAGCTAAGAAAACATTTGTGCAAAATTGGTATTGGATATAATGAGATCATGTCTGCACTTTACAGACAATAGATACTAATACATGAACTTTTTTGCTTTTCACCCTTGATTAGATAACTGTCAGTTAATGCAGTTGGAAAACTGTTTCCATCTGAGGGCTCTTTGGTAATTTTGAATTTTCCCTTGCCTGTTCTGTATACAGTTCTTTACTCACATTCTGCATTGGGGCTTCAAATTTGTCTCCATGATGTATGTGAGAGTACGCTTTGAGCTATACTTACAGGGGTTAGTGTAATATACTGAATGTAGGGAATTGAAAAGCAGTTCATCCTTACCCTTCATATTGCATTCTTGTTATCTGCAGGTTCCATGAAGTGGCATATCTTCAGCAACTTTGGTGGTTTGAAGTGGATGGCACTCTGAAATTCCAGCTGCCTGCAGGAGAATATAGTCTTTCTTTCAGGTTACGGCTTGGAAGGGCCTCTAGAAGATTGGGTCGCCGGATTTATATGTTTGACCAAATTCATGGATGGGACTTGAGACCTGTTCGGTTCTCTCTTTCTACATCTGATGGTCAGCATGCTGTGCAGGAGTGCTATTTGGAAAAGACTGGTGAGATTGAAAGTAATGTGCCTGTGAGGTATGCTCGTGGAAACTGGACTGACATATATGTTGGTGAGTTTGAAGTTAAGAATGAGAACAAATTGACAGAAGTTAAATTCTCTATGACGCAAATTGATTGCACACATTCCAAAGGTGGGCTTTGTTTAGACTCTGTTTCGATTATTCCTAGCAAGCTTCGGAAGGAAACAATGAAGGCTCTCTAAATATTAGGTTTATATCCCCCCAGATGCTGGGGAAGTTTAAAAATATAGTAAGATTGACAGGGCATTTTCCATTTTAAATTCAGGAAAATCCCATGTGAATCATCGCTGCTGTTTATATGTGCAGAGAGGAAAGCTAAATGCAGGTCATATTTGGATCTCAAGATCAAAAAATAAGGGCGAGATATGATGAGGATCTCTAGTTGATGTTTTTGATGATTAAATAGGATAAGCATTCACTTAATACCTGTTCTTAGGGCCCATTGTAAAGGTGTCTATATATTTCAATGTGAAAAAGAAGCTTTGTGTGTGTAGTAGATATTAGAACTGTCATATCTCTGAACTAATTAGTTGTAGATATGTTCTCTCTTGGGGGTATTAAATATTAGTAATAAACTCTTGTTGGAGTCGATCCCATTCTATTATCAGCTCTTACTGAGATGTATTCACAGTCAACTGAAGCTTATTTCTTCTCAGTTTTGGTCATTTCTGGTGACCCCTTCAAGCAGGAAGACATCATATATGACAAGATTTTGACACTAGTTTTATTCTCCTTGGAAGATGGTGCCAATATGATATGTCGAGTGATTAGACAATCTTACATGGCTGGTTGTAAATTTGCATGCAAGTTGGAGCAACTAAATAGATTTATGATAATATCTCAATTTTGAGAGGTGATACAAAAGCTTCTGTCAGATGTACTTACCAGATCTGTTAGCATATATATAAGTAAACTTTTTGTAACTATCATGCTATGAGTAGATGATTAAATGCATTTTCCAAATACGTTAGATATGTATAAATGATGGGCAAGTGTTATGCTAATTAGAAAATAAACTTCCCATATAGATTCAATGTGCTGATGGAAGTGATCATTGTTGGCCTGCAGTGGTGTATTTTGCCATCTTAGTGATATTATGAGAACAACTTATCCGACTCACATGTACACATCCTTTAACGTCTTATGTTGCATTGTCACGTTCAGAAGAAAATATCCTTTTCATAGTTTGTAAGTATACGAGAAGCACAAGCAGCGAGATATTGTAAATGGCCGTCTTATTCTTATTTAAAAAACAGTTGTTCTTCAACCATTGTTAGAGACAAAATGATGATGGCGTGAGGACTGCATCATAAATAAACAAGGCTTTTGGAAACAGAATTGCATTTTCCCATTCAAAATCGATATTCCAATGCCCCTACCTGACTCTGATTATGTCCATATGTAAAAAAATATGGAACTCTTCTGGTACAGCAATGTTCTAAGTAAGAACTAGTCCATAGCATGAAGATTTGGTATCAAGAAGATTTAGAGTCAAGTATGGGGTGGCACTAATATACATTGGGCTATGAAATTTGAATGTATTTCCATGAAAGTTTTGGGCTATGAAATTTGAATGTATTTCCATGAAAGTTTTGATGCTACTTCCTTACTAATGCTATAGTACGTCTTTACGTCTTTTTCAATCGATTAGATAAAATATTATATTACAAGAGTCAATAGTCACTCTGCAACAAATGCAACCACCAAATAATTCCAACCATATGAAGAACAAATAAAAGCTATTTGCAGACACGAGTGCATACATATGAAGGAAATTGCAAAACCCACTAGTCAGAGTATAAAAGATTGGCAGATGAGCCACTTGGCTAGCGCTGGGACCACAAAAGAACCAAGGGAATGGAATGAAACAAGATGGCCAACCAAAAAGCCTGCAAATATAGGAGAAAACAACACTAAAGAAGTGCTAAAAAGAGAAAAACACAACCATAGAACAAGAAAATGTCAAAGATATAATGCCCATGAGAAAACAACACTAAACAAGTGCTAAAAAGAGAAAAACACAACCATAGAACAAGAAAATGTCAAAGATATAATGCCCATAGGCTTAATCACTTGTATAAAAGAATGGCATCTATAAGCTAGAGAATGATTATAAGCTAGAGAATGATTACAAGATCACATTATAGCACAGATTATATTTGATTATGTATTTATACACAATCCAAGTAGGGTGTCATTATGTATTTATACACAATTCAAGTAGGGTGTTTTCTTGGGAGGGGTTATGGGCTCACATAAATAAGCACATTTCCCAAGAGACTTTTCAGCCTACATATCAAAGATCATTGGGTCAATCTTAACCATTACCTAGTGTTTATGGGAACTAGTTCAAATAGGTTGGTTGTAGCCAATATATAACAATGAGTGGTTTTTGGGTACCCAATGCAAAATAAGGGTGGCCCTATTCACAACACCAATCCTAAATTTAAATTGGGGTCTTTAGAGAGAAAGGGTAGGGTGTCACGACACAATTTCCCCCCCTTAACATTGAATGTAGGCCATATAATGAAGATATAAACCTCAGAATGCTATGTTTCCAATATCAACATAGTTCCACAATCTAGTGAAGGTGGCCTATTATAGAGGTATAGAACAAGGATACATTGAAGCATGTTCTTTCATTGAAGGTACAAATGGTGGCACGTGCTACATTTGATCACAACATTGTCAAGTGTAGTCCATCCAAAAAGTATCATTATCATAGTGTGGAAGAAAAAGATCCATTGAAATATTCGAAGGATCGTCCATAGAATCATTTGTAAAAAATAGTGGGATAGATCATATGGACTTGTGAATAGACATTGCATCAAAAAGGGTGAGAAAGTACTTAGCTCCCCCAAGAGAACAAGTGGTCATAAGCCCAAAAATATCTCTATAAACCAGCTCTGAGAAACAAGCTTCACATCACAATATAACAAAGTATCCATTGGAAAACTATCAACTCCTATATCGTAAACAATGTCTCCAAACATGGTGGGGTCAATAATGAAATCATGACACCCTCAAATAGGTAGGTAAGGACCAATGGGAAAAATGCACCCCCATGTTTGCACCATAAGGAGAATCCATGAAGTCCAACATTAGTGTAGGAATCTTTGTAGAAAGAACATCAATAAGAGAACTTATATCAAACTACAATAGATAAAGCTCTACAATAGTATGTTGAGAATCATCTGCAGAAAAATCCCCCAAAAGAGGTAGTGGAAATGGTCCTAGTAGATCATGAATAGAAACACCATCAAATATAGCATTTGTACTAGAAAGATCATAAATAGTATATACCAATATATGAGTCCATGTACTTGATCCAAAAAATTGAAATGTAATAGTAATGAAGTCATACCTTGATAAATGGTTTGGCACAATAGATCAAACCCACATTTAGAGTGCCACCACTAGGTGTGCACTATAATTTGTATCAACAATATCATCTAAAATATCCCTATAACAAATTGTTACCGTTGCAAGCTCATCAATCCTTTGTAGACACAATTCTCCATATGACAACCATTGCATACATAATTCTTCTATATCAAATTTGCCCAAATATAAATAGCCTTGTTGAATAGGGAAAAGAGTCATTAGTTTCAGCGAAGAAGACTCCATAGAGTCTTCAAAGAATCCCTTGTATAGAACAAACAAGGGTTTAATACGACTTCCTCCAAGAACTTTGAAGTGTATTGGATATGTATTTAGGGTAGCACAAACCTTGGCAAAAAACATGGCCCTAGAGAAATATCATTGGAAAAAGATCCAAAAGAATCCGAGTTTTGAACCATAGGATATGAAGCCACCACTAGTCAATAGTTTTCATATCATATCGTTGAAGTGAACCGCGAAAAAGGGTTAAAACCCTTAGAAACCCTAAGAGGTGATCAATAAACTCTATAAACACTAGTTCCGCAACTCCTAGGACAATGCCCCTAAACAAAAATATCTAAAAACTATCATTGAAAAATCTCTCAAAATAAATAAGCAAAAGGGTGATTTCAAACTATGGTTCCCTAGTCACAAATAATAGTGATACCACAAGCAAATGGCCTCAGATTTGCTACTGAAAATCCTTGGATTAAAAATTAGCAAAAAATCCTAATGTTGGATGCATTAATTAATGAGCAAAATCTTTGGAAAAAAATGCACATAACAATGCAACATCAAACAAAGCACAATTTGTTAAGATAGACTTCCAAACAAACTCTAAAAGACAAAAAGAAAAGATCAAACATTAAAAAGAAAAGATCAAACATTAATAATAAACAGGAAAAAAAGAACATAAAACAGAAAAGCTAAGAATATAAAAATATAAAAACACAAGAAAGACACACACACAATAAAAATAAAACAAAACAAAACAAAAATTAATAAATAATAAACAAAAGAAAACATAAAAAAGACTAAGCTAGGTTAACCAAAAGGAAAATAATGCTATGTTATAATAATGATGGAAATTTAAAAAAAATAATAAAATAAAAGTATAAAAAATTATAGTAAATACAAATTAAAAATATTTTTTTTATTAATTAAAAATATTTTTTTTTATCTAGATTATAAAAAGATATAAAAGATAAAGAAAATAAATTTTTTTTTTTATTAATTAAAAATAATTTTTTATTTAGATTATAAAAAGATATAAAAGATAAAGAAAAGGAAATAAAAAGAAAAGTACAAATTAAAAATAATTTTTTATTTAGATTATAAAAAGATATAAAAAATATGGAAAAGGAAATAAAAAAAAAGTAAGGAAAACATAAACTTATATTAACATAATATAAAAATAAAAATTCTAAGAGAAAAACAAAACCAAACAAAATAAATCCAAAGAAAAGAAAAGAAAAATAAAGAAAGAAAAGACAAACCAATGTCAAAGCTAAAAAAGGAAAATAAGGTAAGAAAAAAAAAGAGGATATTAAAGCACAGAATTAAAAGTTAAACAAGTTTTGACTTTTGAATAATTGACTTTTGAAAAATAGGAAGCCAATCTCTCCTTAGTTTAAGGCTATCATCCCTATTAAGACACTTGTTTTCCTTCATATTTTCCATGGTCTCCTTAATACGTCTTTTGGATAAATGATCCACTCTAGCAAGAATCTTTGCATTCTGAATACATATATGATGCCTTGTTCTCATAGAGAACTAAGCCAAAGCTAAGGACTTTTTATCGATTATGAGTAATAATTGTGTTATGTTCTTTGATTTTAACTTGAAAATACCTCTCAGTCTCACCAATGTAGTTTAAACTACATTAACAAGGGATGTTATAGACCCCTTTTTGTACGTTAGGGTCCATATGGTCTTTAATCAATCTGAGGAAGCTTATAATAGTTCTAGGAGGTTGAAAAACAATTTTGATATGCTTCTTTTTAAGGATTCTAGCGATCTTCTTTGATGTACCTTGAACATAGGGGTGCACCACCTTATGATCCCCTTGAGCTCTTAGGCTTTAGGGGTATGCTTTGCCATCTAAAACATGTTATTAACCTGCCAATCTTTGTAACCTTTATTTTAGAAACACCTAATTAGGTGTTGATTTTCTTGGTCCAAGTGGTCTTTGTCAAAGATTCTTAGAGTTATAGTAGCCAAAGTATTGATGACCCCCATTTTTTAGGATGGGTGATGATGAGTGATTCTTGCAATACACCTAATGAGCCAAGGAACTATCCTCCTTCCTTGAAATGAGAACATCCAATAAAAAATGGAGTGCTCCACAAACTTGCTATAAAAGGAAAGAACTCAATAAACTTATGTTCTAAATGCTCCATATAGAGATTTGCCACAATGAGGGATAGAGGAGACCCCATCGCAACTCCACACCTCTGCTCATATATGATACCTTGGAAACTGAAGAACGTAGACCTCTACTAATTTGACTATTTGAGAGTGAGTTACTTGTTCAATCACAGCCACCGCTTCATTGATCAAGATCGTAGTAAAAGGAAATCACTATCACAGTTAGAGCTCGCGGGCGGGTTTCTTACTACGCGATCTGGAAACCGACCAATATCACATGCTATGTTTCCTATGATCAGAGTGTTCGGATTATTGTCTAGAGAAATCCCTCTATCCAGATTGGTGGTTGCGTTCACCGAATCCTGCTCCATCTCATGAGCCGACTCCAAGATTCTCCCAATCCGACCCTTGTAACCAAAACTCGGGAAACTATCCTAGAAACCCTCGGACCCATTGTCACTCACAGAATTCACGCGTTACGCATTGCAATTTTCCTGAACTTCGAACATGTTAATACTCTTTGACACGTGTGGGCTACCTGGTACGCTACTAGGCCACAGATTGTGCAATAGACTAAGGAAATCTGGAAAGTCACTCTCCAGTGTGCCTGTTAATTTAGTGATTATATCTTATGCCAACAACACCATGAAAAATAGCTCCAAATCTCCTTGATTTAGTGATTCTATCTTTTATGCCAAAGTCTTAACACAAAGTATATGCATGTGAATTGTTTTCGCACAAATTGTGCGTTGGGAAAAGCCCGACCAAATCCACGAGATGGCAATAATTATGAGAGAGTCTACCTACTGTTACTTTAGATAAACCTTCCCCTCGTTGCAGTGAAGGAGAAATCTGTAGTGAAGGAGAAATCCAACACAAGGGGAATCCCGGGTGATCCTAGGGGGAAATGAGATGAGAAGTGAGGTTATGGAAGTGATACTCCTATAGGTCAAACTACTAAGTGGAGAATGGCTTGGAAACAAGTCTCGGGGATGGTTAAGGGTTTCCAAGTGCTTGAGTGCTTGTTGAAGATAGTTGTATATGCCCGAGACAGAAGAAAAGACAACTATACAAGCCAAGATATCCAATGGACAAGCAAGTGAAGCTTGTTGTCCTATATAGCAGCAGTGAACAATGATATAATTCAGCAAGGAAATTATAATCAAAGCTGCTAAATAAGTCAATAAAAGTCTAGTTAAAAATGCAAGAGATAAGCTAGCAATGACTAGTATAACTCAAGTGAGATAGAGCAAGATTTCAAAAACAAGCCACCAAAAATTACAAGTAAACCACCCAAAAGATGTTAAATGATAAGTAGATTATTATGGCATGTTTCTAGCAAATTATGACGATTGAAAAGAGAGAAAAAAGTAAAAGTTTGAGAACAATTTGTTGCAGCCCTAATGGTTGTAGATGTAATGTTATAACAACAATAATATGTACTTGGCTAAAGAGGATTCCCTCGTGGCTCAAGCAAACTATTAGAGCATAGAATTGATTCCACTTCAAACAATTTGAAAATCTCATAAAATCATGTTACCCAATGCAAGTAATTTATTTCTCCAATGTAAAATTCAAATTAATGTCTTTAAAATATTGAGTAAATGGACTCTTGGATGTAAGTGTTAGATCCACAATATCCCTAGGGGTGTAAGCCCTTTTACTCCCTAGGGCATGCAAATCAAACTTAGGTAAATCTAGGAGGGTGTACACCTGTAAACTCCTCCTAGCAACCTTGTCCAAAATTGACTTATCAACTAGCAATGAGATGAAGCTTGATGGAGGGTGTATGTACTTATACTCCTCCTAGGGTTTCAAACAAGAATAACATGGAACAAGAAGAAAACACCAATAAATGCAGAGATTTCCTTACCAATTCCACAAGAAGCAAGATCAAACCCTAGTTTACCGAGTAAATTCTACCA
>ML799421.1:0-10034 GCA_009831015.1 Picea engelmannii
GTTCACTCGCTCTCCTTTACACGGAAGCGGGGGACCCACTTCCTCTCAAGGAGGGAGCACCAACCCACCTAGCCCCCCTCAAGGGTCAGGTTCACAACACACTATGGCCGGAGCTAACCCTCCCCCCCCACTGCAGATGCCATATTTGGCCTCTCTCAACATACCGAATCTCACCAAACTCACCAATGATCCTATATTGCATGATCCCACATGGCTTGCAATGCCAACCAAACTACCTTCAGACATACCCAAGTTTGAAGGCAAGGCAGGCGATGACCCTGCCAACCATGTCATGACCTTTCACCTATGGTGCTCCTCCAATAGCATTATGGATGATTCCATAAGACTGTGATTATTTCAACGCACACTCACTGGCCCATTGGCTAAATGGTATGTCGAAGAAAAATCAGGATCCCATGCCACTTTTGAGTCATTAACCAAAGAATTCTTGACCTTCTTCCAATTAACCATCCGCCATGACAATGGTCTAGAACTACATTCTAATTTCAAAAAAACCTCAGCCACACACATCGTTGACCACATTCACGAGTGGCATAGGCGACGTAGTTTGTGCAAAGCAGAAACCACCAAGCAACAGTGTCTCGACTGGTTTCTTAGATCCCTTGTCTCTCTTCTCGGTAAGGATGTAGCTTCCACCTTCCCTCAATCCGAAGAGGAAGCCATCGGTAAGGCCCAACAATATGACCTCATCTATGCACAGTTAGGGTACTTATACACGGTACTTCCTGATCTTCCAAAACCTGCGCCATTCGTCCAAGACAAACCTGGGATGTCTCACTTAGAAGACGGATTGATCGGTGCCACCACACACCATGGTCCACAACCCCAACAACCACCGATGTATGGCACACCTCAATACCCATCGGAATACGGGGGCACTTCTTATTACCCCCCACCCCCTTATCAACAACCATACCCTGTTGCTATACCTCCACCTATCAGTGGACCACCACCGACACCTCCCATACATCCACCTATTCCAACAAACAGTGGTACTCCCTCAACCTCAACTTATAGTACTAGCGAAAGCACTACACCTTCCTATGTACCTTATGGATCAGTACCACCATAGAATCCGTACTTCCCATTCCCTGGTCCTCCACAACCCATGGCTCCCCCACATCCTCATGCGGGGGTGAATTTTGTTCAACCCTCTGCTGTTCAACAATACCAAAGTTTTGAACAAGTGAATACAGCCAATCCAACCCATCCATCGAACAATGCCAAGAAGAAAGGACGGAACATGAATAACAACAACCCAGGTCAAGGTGGGAATCAACCCCCACCGCACCAACCCACTGGGGGCAACCAGAACCAAGGGAACCAAAACCCCCAAGGGGGCAATAATAATAAACGCCAAGGGTGAAATAATGTTAAAACCATCTTCCCTTGTGCCCTTTGTGGTGAGTTCAGCCATTACACTCATCATTTCCCCCAGATCGCTGATTTCAAACGGTTGAAAGACTCTGGTAGTCTTCCCCATTCTCCTGCACAACCTGCCCCTCAGCAGGCACCACAATAATACATGCAACAACCCCTCCCGTTGTGCTGCAAAATCCTATTCCACATCAAGGTGTGATAAATACCCAATAGGACACACAACATCCCACATCACAGGGGGGACAATACCTCAACACCAACAATCCATAAGATCGTACAATTCTCCTCACAAGTGAGGAAGAAATCCTTCTGCAAACACATACTTGTCAGTATCATGCATCCGCTGAGTCTCCTCCCATCCCTCCCGAGACAAACCCTACACCGATGGGACCCCCGTTGGTGATCCCTTTCCCTTCTGCCGAACCACCGCTACGCATCCCTCTCATCCCATTGTGCAGGAATGTCCACAACCCATAGATGAGGGCAACTCATAACTATAGTTTGGTAGATGACTTAGCGCAATCCTTGATGGCCATGTCAGTCTTGGAAGTCCTACAGACTTGTCCTACTCAGCGGAAATCACTACTTTTCGTCTTGGGGGCAATTGACCCTGCAGATACTCGACTCATCACCTTTGATCTTGACAGCAGAGAACCTCGTCTTCCCGCCTTGATCGCTTTTCAAATACCAGTCAAAATACGGAACATCACAGTTCATCAGTGTATCATCGATGAAGGTGCATCTACATGCATCATGTCCAAAACAATATGGCAGAAACTTGGTTCCCCGAAACTCATACCCTCTGCCATCACATTACGAGCTTATGATAGACGACCATCCTCTCCTGAAGGACTCTTCCAAAATGTCCCCGTCAAACTTGGTGGCAAGACTATTCTCATCGATATAGAAGTTATTGACACCCCGCTCGATTATAATATCTTGTTCGGTCGTAGCTACATGTACACTATGAAGGCAGTGGCATCTTCCGTCTTTCGAACAAGGATGTTCCCTCACAATAGGAAGATCGTTACCATTGACCAAGTCTCACATTATGAGACTAACCCATCTGCCARCATCGATAACATTCTTCCTCTCATCCACACAAGCCAAGACACATATCCACTAGTCGAGATGGGTCCTGGGATTTTTAAAGATCCATCCTTGTTAGGGATGTACCATGGAGCACCACCACTCCTTCATCCTGCTAATCAAGTATGCGTCATATCATCTAACGGAACTCACACAGAGGATACCCTTCCTCCTACAGAGGCTTCTATCATACCTGACGTCCCACTCRTCGCAGAACCCCCCCCTCAAGAACCTCCTGGACACTCGTCGACCCCACCAGTCCATGATTCCACCTCTCCCCAAGGACATAGTCCAGTTTGGGAGACAGTTCCCCAACCCCTCACTCAAATTCCCTTCTTTTACCCTCCACCAGGTATTGAAGTTTTTCAGGTAGCCGCAATGCTCACACTACCTAATATGGTGTTAGCAATCTCAGTTTGGTATTTACACCCACCAGAGATGGTCCCTCAACCATCCCTTCCCCCCCAGGAGGGAATCCCCATGACGATTCCCATCCTTACCCCCACCACCCCCCCACTCACTAACCCCCCTGCTACAGTTGGAGGTAGGAGAAATAAGAAGGAGCCCACCGCTCCACTTCCTCCACGCATCCCACCACCTTGTGCACTATGTGAGAAAGAGGGCCACCAAACCAACAACTGTCCATCACTACCTAAACTACGAAATTTGATCCCCCTCAATCAAACTCCCACAACACCCACCACTACTGCTAGTCCCACCACTACCACCCACTCTTCCAGTAGTAAAGGGTTGAGGACCAAATATTCCTGTGCTATATGTTCTGAATATGGCCATTATACCCACCATTGCCCAGCACTGCCACGCTTTCGGTAGACATTAGCCGCAGTGCGCCAGAACTTCCAGAACAACCCTAGCCCTGCTACGTCCTCCTCAACAAATATCACTGACATCCGTTATGTCACCACTTCAGTCAATGAACGTATGAGATGCCCTTGCTCTCTCTGGGATTCATTAGCTCATTTTACATACCAGTGTCCTATGATCCTTGAATACAGGCAACGCCAATTGACCCTTCTTCACCAACCCGCAGAGGCGATAATTGACATTACCTCATCACTACAGACTCTTCATGTCATTTCTCCCAAACCTGAGGCACTCCCAACACCTCCATGGTTCTTAGATGGCGTATCTGAGGATTCACCCTCCAACCCCCCCAACTCTCCCGCTCATTCCCCTAGCGACACTGTCCACCCAACCACCACGGGTACCCCTCAGTACTTCAATATATGGTTTATGTCAAGTGAACCCTCACCATCCCCTACCAATGTTCCCCCTGCTTCTTCACCAGGGGGCAACCACACGACCACTGTCACCGAGATCACTCCTCATGACCCCTTGTATTACTGTCACTTCCAATGCGACGAAGAAATACTCGAAGAGTTAAACCACCCAGACTCTCCCTGGGATGCACTACACCATCGCGCACTCTTCTCTCCATAGGAAACCCCCATGCCTCCTAACCAAAACCCCATTTATGCGGTCAAAACCAAGGATTTTATCCCATCAGGGCCTATCAACTAGTTCAACAATCCCATTCCTGCCCCTGATGCTTTTGAAGAAGGCAATATGGCCAACATTTCCCCCACCATCAAAATCAACATTTCCATTAAAAATGGCATCGTCGAATAAATTACCATTGGAGTTGCTTGCACTCCTCAGGAAATCGACACATATAAAGCCCTCTTCCAGGAATATAGGGATATTTTCACCTGGTCATACACGAAAATGCCTGGCCTCGATCCCTCTATTGTCGAACATCGCATCGACACTTGGCTCGACATCATACCAGTTCGCCAAAAACAACGACCGCTACACCCATCCAAAGCCATGGCTATCAAAGTCGAAATTGACAAGTTACGCGCTGCTAGGTTCATTTACCCCATCGCCTATACCTCATGGGTTTCCAACCCTGTACCCGTTAATAAAAAATAGGGCACTTTCCGCATTTGCACAGACTTTCGCGATCTCAATCATGTATGTCCCAAAGACAACTTTCCAATGCCTTTTATCGATCAAATTATCGACGACTGCACCGACCACGAGGCTCTATCCTTTATGGATGGATTCTCTGGTTATAATCAAATCCAAATTCACCCTGCCGATCAATATAAAACCGCATTCACTACCCCGTGGGGTACTTTTGCATATCGTGTCATGCCTTTTGGCTTAAAGAATGTCGGCACAACTTTCCAGAGGGCTATGACATACATCTTTCACGATCTAGCCCACATCATCCTCGCCTGCTTGGATGACCTCACAACTCGATCCAAGAAATGCACCCAACATCTCAATGATTTACGAATCATCTTTCAACGATGTCGTCAGTACAACATCTGCTTGAATCCTCTCAAGTGTGTGTTCTGTGTCACCGCAGGGTGCCTCCTTGGTTTTATTGTTTCCCAAAGTGGTATTACCATGGACCCCCTCAAAGTCCAAGCTATTACCGAAATTCCACCTCCCCGGAATTTACGACAACTTCAAAGTCTTTAGGGAAAAGCTAACTTTCTTAGACGCCTTTTCCCGGATTACGCCATACGCGCACACGGTTTCCTTTGCTTACTACATCACGACATCCCATTTCACTGGGACCACCATGCCCAACAGTCATTTGACGATCTTAAAGTAGCACTTTCAAATTCACCTTTAATTAGTACACCTGACTATAATCATGACTATATCCTCTACGTATCAGCATCAGCTATATCAGTAGCTGGCGTCCTTGTCCAGCTCGGAGATGACAATTGTGAACATGTCATTTATTACATTAGTAAAAAAATCTCAGGGCCACCCTTGAAATATAAAAATGAAGAGAAACTTTCTCTTGCAGTTGTCCTCGCAGTCCAAAAACCGCGCCATTACATTCTGCTTCGCACCACAAAGGTCGTCGTAGATTCCAACCCTATGTAGTACTTGCTCAGCCGTCGGCAAGTTAACGACAAATTCGCTCTATGGATCTTTATCCTTCAGGAGTATGACCTCGAGTTCTCAACACTTAAGAGTAAGAAGGCCCTCGTTCTCACTAAACTTGTCACGACCCTCCCCTCTGACACCACCAATGCCCCCGTCAACACCGACTTTCCCGACGAACATCTCTTTTACATCACTTCGGATGATCCTTGGTATGGCGACCTCCTCATCTACCTCTGAACTCAAAAGTTCAATAACCACCTTTCACAAGACGATCATTGACATATTCACCATCAGGCCCCCTGCTACCTCCTCATCGGAGACATCCTATACCAGCGGGGCGCGGACACCATTCTTCGTCGATGCCTGACTATTGACAAGGCTGGTAGAGTCTTAAACGACTGCCACAGCGGTGCATGTGGGGGCCATCTTTCGGGTATATCCACTGCTCAAAATATTATCCGAGCCAGTTAATTTTGGCCTACCTTGTTTCATGATTGCATTCATGCCGTGAAACGATGTGAGCAATGTCAGATCTACGCCAACAAAGCCCGAGCTCCCCCCGCTCTTCTTCACCCTGTCATTACTGTCGGCCCTTTTTGCAAATGGGGCATGGACTTTATGACTTGTAATCCCCCTCCAGCAATGGTCACAAATACATCATTGTCATCGTTGATTACTTCGCCAAATGGGCAGAAGCTACGCCCACTTTCAACAACACCGCTGACACTGCAGTGCATTTTTTCTTTAACCACGTCATATCCCGCTTTGGAGTACCCCTCCAACTCATTTCTGACCATGGGAAACACTTCAAGAATGATATCTTCGTCAAACTCTCATCTCGGTTAGGCTTCTCTCACGAGTTTGCCTCACCATACTACCCTCAGTCTAACAGACAGGTCGAGGCAGTTAACAAAGTCCTCAAGACCATGTTACAGCGCACAGTTAATAAACATAAAACCAATTGGCATCATATGTTATTTTCTGCGCTATGGGCTTACCGAACGGCTGTGAAAACTACTATTTGTTTCACACCATTTCATTTAGTCCATGGGGTCAAGGCAACTCTTCCCATCAAGTGCGAAATTCCCACCTTACGCACCGCAATTGAGCTATTACTTGACACTGCTCCAATGGAGCAGCGCATGATGAACTTGGACTCTCTGGATGAAGATCGTCGATCTTCCTTACAGAACAACGAGTCAGCTAAAAAATGTTCCAAGGCTACCTTTGATCACCATGTCAACCTTCAATCATTCCACGAAGGCGACCTCGTCCTAGCCTACGATATCACACATGATACCTTTGGCCATGGCACATTCGAATCACTCTAGCATGGCCCATACATTATCCAACATTGCCTCACCAAAGGTGCATACATCCTGGCCTCCCCTGAAGGCCTCTCTCTCAAAGAACCCGTCAACGGGTTATACTTAAAGAAATTTTACGCTTAAACGTAGTCATCCTACTTTAGGTCATTTCTTTTCTATATATTTTTAATCTTTTTTCTCCTCCCCTCATGTCTAAACTATCCTTTGTGTTATTGACAGATGCTTCCTCCACTAGCCTACCACATCGGTTATGCCGATGGCGCCAACGGTTGGACACAAAATCTTGCTTTGGCTGCTTGGGCTCTCTACACCCCCTCACATGAAATGCTCCATTCGAGCGGCATAGGTTTGAGGTCAGCAACCAACAACTAAGTCGAATACACTGCTGTCATTGGCCTCCTGGCCGACGCTCAGCATCATCATATTCGTCACCTTAGCATCTTCCTCGACTCTCAACTAGTCGTTCTCCAGCTCAACTATGTGTACCGCATCTGTGATCCTTGCCTCTTTCGCAAATACCTACAGGTTAGGCTTTTATCTCGACATTTTGATTCCATTACATTTACACATATTCCAAGACACTTGAATCAAATTACAGATAACCTAGCTAATATTGTGTTAGACTGGCATATATCACATCAAGCTACCTCTACACATACATAAACATATCACAATCCTGTCACAACATATACATAGAATAGACATCATCCAAACATTAACCAAAAACATGTAAACACCACATAGATCTCAAAAAGTATACTCATGTATATATATAGGTCCACAATGCCATCTGAATGTTTATATACAAAAAATACACGTATCCGCAGACCAATACAACACCTCGGTACAAAATGGGCTCACCGGCCTATATACAAAAAATATATATATACATCAAAATGCCATCAGACCACTAACCTGACACTCACTAATCACCAATCGGATGCCTCGTCCTCCCCAAATCTCCAAATATCCTCTGAAAACTGCTCGTCCAGTCACTATTGCAGCAGGTACAAATGAGGTGGCAATGTGGGCCCTACAGCTATATATAGGCCTTTTTCCAAACTTCCACTCACCATTCCGAGAGCCCACGGTGTCCATTTTTTAATCCATCTTCAGCCACAGGATCAACATCCCATCATCTACATCATAGCAGTCCCTGGGCATCTTTTCATCCTGAGCCCCCGGGGCACCCTTTTTTCCCTACCCTGGTCAGGTACGCATGCACATATTCATGCTTATCAAATACATGCTCATATCTTCGATTCTCTTCAGATATTGTTCACTTTGGGTATTTGGTTTTCATGTGTGCAGGTACTTGATCATCATACATCGGCACAACCCCTTCAGGTATATACTCAGCACTGGCATGTAGTCTTTCCCGCTGTATCGCACTTTCATTTTCAGTCACACCCTCTGATATTTGCCTCTAGGATCCCCATTCCTGGCTCTGCAGTACCCACGCCTCCATTTGCATCTTCGGTACTGTTACCCGGTAGCATTCTTACCCACATGAGTTGTCCCATTCATAGCACCTTTTGACACTTTTTGACACTCATGCTATTTTTCATTACCCTTTAGGGATGGGAGTCCCGATAGTCTTTCATCATGTCACGAATCAACCACATACTCCTTCTCCTCATTTTTCTAGCTTTCCCACACAGACTCCCAGATTATCTCTTCTCGGTTCTATTTTTTACCTGCACCTCCGCAGTATCATGAACCCTCCATTTCATCCACAATCAGTTTGCCCATCTGCGAACCTACCTTCATTTCACCTACCTCATATAGAAACTCACCAATGGGGCCCCCACCCTTCATCAATTTTCCAAGCAACTTGTTCCCTACATGGGCCACCCATATCACACCGGGGAACCCGTTTCTGTATTTTTACATTTCTCCCCAATTATTCGTTATTTATTGTACAAACGCCTTTACTTTTTAGTCGTTACATTACCCTTTTTTGTCGTCACCTTTAGCAACCGACTTCCCTCCTTTTGGCCAGCCGTAACCCATGTCACCCTTGGTTGGAGCACTACTTATCATCTTCCCTTTCCCGACATCGTCCATATCTTCAGAGTACCCCACAGGTCACTTACCTCTACCCTCTGAATTTGTTCACCTTGTCCCGCCTCTGGCACAACTTATCACCAGTCTTGTCGTCCCTCTGACACTCGACCTTGTTGCATGGTTGCAGCCACTTTTTATCTCATACATCCTCCAACCAAGGGCAGTCTTGAGTCTTCCTGCATCTTGACTTCATCCATGTACCTCTGCCACTTCCTCACCTCAGTAGATTTCATGAAGCCCTTTGCTTCTGGGAGTCGGGTTCCCCTTTTGTCGACATCAACACAATTTTCCAGAAGGGCGACAGTATCTTGATTCTCATTCTCCACTCAATGAGAGATCTCGGATGGCACAGGGTGAAACACCATTTCTCCCTGCTGTCGTTGACCCCCATAACATTCGATGCCAACACTTTCTCATGTTACGGTGGGTCTTACTTTGCGACTATTGCGGTTATTTCTCTCATTTTCCGAAGACCTTTGAACTTGGCTGGGCTATCAATGCCCACATAATCGCTGCTACTTATTACCGCGATCACTGCCTACTATTCAGAGTATGTTCATTTGCAGAATTGTCTTTTGCCTTTATCACAACCGCCCCCGAGGGCGCTGCAGTTGTCTACACCGACACTTCAGTCATCTTTTTCAGAGTTACATGACACGAGCATGGGGCATGCCCGCTTTGTTTGTACACAGTATTATATTTTACAGACCTCATGGAAGGTCGGGTCCTATCGGTTCCTTTTTCCCTCCAACGGATCACTCTGGACAATCACACTATTACTCTCTCTTACAACAACATTCTCAGTAGAAGAAACATTGATGGATTTCAGCTATATGTATGCTCCTAACCTCATCCATCAGGGGGCATCTGTTATCACTGAAATTTTGTCCGCACATGGTTACAAGAACTTAGCATCGTCAAATAGTGATGAAGTCATTCATGAATCTGAATTAATACCACAGCATTCAAAAAGCTCAAAAAACTATACAAAGTAGTGAAAAATTGAAGAGCGCTTTGTAGACATTGGGCGCGCGCGTGCATGCGTGGAACAGGAATGTAGAAATCACGCACAGGCGTACGATGCGTGACTGTTAGTGCAAAAAGCCGCGCACCTGCTAAACGACGCATTTATGGAAGTGGTCGGCCTCCCAACCACTTATGGTTCAGCTCCCAAGCCGATTTGACCCTCAAATCTGGGCTGGATCCGACTGGTGGGCT
>ML799421.1:15399-44686 GCA_009831015.1 Picea engelmannii
TATTTTATTTATGTCGGCTTTAGGCCATTAGTTGTAATTATACCTCCTAGTCTCCTATATATACCAAGGAGACATTTTCATTTTGAATAATCTTGTACTTGAACATTTAAGTGGGGTAAAAGGAGGTTGCCCCCTTGAAGAGGATTATTATCTGAAATTATCTCTTTTTCAAGGCGTTGAGTACTTTTTCTAAGGTTTTTCTATGCTATATTGATATTTGGTTCTTAACATTTAGACTAAATGAAAATATTGGAGACTTTAACATGGGTGACATCATATTAGATTCGGGATCTGAGGTAAATGTTCTTCATAAGAAAACATGGGAATGCATGGGGGAAACTACATTGGGATATTCACCTATTCAACTGAAACTAGAAAACCAACATAGGGTAATACCAATTTGTGGATTGAAAGGCATACTAGTGGATTTAGATGGTGTGCGCACTATGAAAATTTTTGAGGTAATTGATATAGTGGATAATACTACCCCTTATCCAACATTGTTGGGACTAGATTGGGCATTTGAAAATCAAGCCATAATCAACTTGAAGGCCTGTAAAATGATTTTTGAATCAGGAGAGTATCGATTCATAGAACCATTAGATCCTTCAGAAGGTGAAACATATGTTGAACTAGTGGCATACAACTTTATTACAGAAGAGATAAACCGGTTATATAGAACTACCGCACGTGAGGAAGATTACATTAACCCAACAACAGATGGAATGATTAACTGGAGAAACATCAGTTCTTGTGCTTCATATTCTGACACAGGACTAGAGAATTGGAAACAAAGCTAACATGAGATATCTACCAGAAGATGTGCAAGAATGATGCGTGCACTAAGATGGGTTGGTACAGAGGTAATAGAACCTCCAATTTTTTATGGTCAAATTGATTTGGAATAATTATTAACAAAGTTTGAGTTAGAAGTCCTGTAAAGTCAAATATTATTAGTTTTATATATTTCCTTGAAATCAACACCTACACATTGGTGGGGTACTGATAAAGAGAAGATCCATGATTGGTATTGAAAAATATTACTACGCATCATATTTGGCGCACAACGGGATAAGAAACAAATGCATAAATATGATGGAAGAGGACAACTAAAAGAACATATAGATAGATGCATAACCCAATGGAGACTAATACCACTAGAGGAATGGCCACATCACTTCATTCCTACATTAGAAGGCATACCAAGAAATTGGTATACAGAACTGGAACTGCGCAAAGGAACTATAAATTGGAAATATTTGTAGCAGAACTTTGTAATCACGTTTGCATTTTACCATGATAATCTAATGCTAGATGCAACACTGAAGTTGATAAAAGGAAATATTTTTGAAGAACCTAAATTTGAAATTGTAACAACTTATCAGAATCATAATCGACAAATAGTTAGATAGTTGTTACATTGTTACCATGTCGTAGAAGATGACCCAGCAGAAGAAAACCTATGTGATATTCAGATAGAAAAAGTTGAAGGGGAAAGAGAAGTAGAAGGCACACAGTTATAGTCAGAAGAATTTTCTGCACCACTGAAGATAAATAAAGTCAATATTGGAACATAAGAGAATCCAAAAATTGCAAGTATTGGTGACGATTGGGACAACTAGACATTGGAAATAATAATAGAACTATTGCGTGAATATAGTGATATATTTCCAGGAACATTTTCATAAATGAAAGGGGTAGCAGAAGAACTTGGAGAAATGAAAATCCCTCTACTTCCAGATGCCATATCAATAAGACATAGATCCTATAGGCTGAATCCAGGATATAAACATAAAGTTAAGGAAGAGATTGATAAAATGTTAGAGGTTGGTATAATAGAACCTGTTGAGAATCTGAGTGGATTATCCCTATGGTATTTCAGGAGAATAAGAATGGGGGGATAAGGATATGTGTAGACTTGAGGAAGTTGAATTATTCATGTTTGCATGATCCCTTCCCTACTACATTTACAGATGAGGTGTTGGAAAATGTAGGAGGACAAGAAACATACTCATTTACTCATGGATTTTCAGGGTATCACCAAATCAAAATAGCACCAGAGGATCGTTATAAGAATACATTTTCCACATAATGGGGGTCATACCGATACATAGTGATGCCCTTTGGATTGAAAAATGATCTTGTTATTTTTTCAAGAGTAGTGGTAGTTGCATTTAAATATTTTATACATAAATTTTTGGAGGTTTATTTGGATGATCGAACAATATACAACCTATTGAAAGATCATGTTGAATTTTTAAGATTAATGCTAGACAGGTGTAGACAATGCCAAATTTTCTTGAACATTAAGAAATGCATATTCAGCGCACCATTTGGAATTATGCTAGGGCATGTGGTTTGTAAACAAGGTCTGTTGGTTGACCCTTCAAAGATTGTTCTCATTGTTAATTTACCACCATCTAAGTCAATGCGCCAATTAAGAGCTACACTAGGTCATATAGGCTACTACAGAAAGTTCATAAAGAGCTATGCAAAGATTACTACACCCATGGAGAAACTGTTAAATAAGGATATCAAGATTTAATGGAATGATGAGTGCCAACAAATTTTGGACATCTTAAGAGATAAAATGGTGACAACACCAATTCTAGTGTTTCTAGATTGGTCAAAAGAGTTCCATGTTCGTGTGGATGCCTCTTCAATATCACTTGGAGTAGTAGTAGCACATCCAGGAGAAGGTGATATAGATCACCTAATAGCATTTGTAAGTAAGAAACTCTTAGATTCATAACATAATTATAATACAACAGAGAGAGAAGGTTTGGATATGGTGTATGCATTACAAAAGTTCATACATTATTTATTAGGACAACATTTTAAAATGTTCACATATCACTCTGCTCTCAAATACCTAGTCAACAAGCCAGTGTTGGGGAGGAGAATAGGTAGATGGTTGTTGATATTTCATGAGTTTAATTTTGAAGTAGTAGTGAAACCTAGAAGACTGAATGTAGGTCTAGATCATCTGTCTAGGATAATTAATGGGGAAGAACCAAGCAACTTGGAGGACAACTTTCCTAATGCACAACTATTTTCAGTGCAGATTTTTTATGAACACTTTTCTGACATCATTGAAATTTTTAGTACGGGATTTTCCCCAAAGGAATACAACATTGTGTAGAAGAAGAATTTGGTGGTTAGAGTTGCAAATTACCAACTTATTGCAGGACACTTGTATAAAATAGGTGCAGAAAATATTCTAAGGAGATGTGTCATGGAACATGAACTTCCTATCATCTTGGAAAAAGCACATGAAGGAATAGTTGGAGGAAACTATGCAGGAAAATCCACTACCCAGAAGATACTGCGTGCAGGAATATGGTGGACAACAATTCCTAAAGATGCAAAGGAATATTTCTAGACTTGTGATGTCTATTAGTGAGTAGGAAAAACATCTAGGAGGGATGAGATGCCGCTAAAACCTCAAGTAACCCTTAAAGTGTTTGACAAAAGGGCAATAGACTTTGTAGGAACAATCAACCCACACACCAGAAGATCAGGAGCAAGGTATATTATTACAACAATAGAATAGCTAACTAGATGGGATGAAGCAACAATAGTAAAAGATTGCAGTGCAGAAACTGCCACACACTTTTTGTTTGAACAAGTAATTATAATATATGGATGCCCTAGAATTCTGATGAGTGATCAGGGAACTCGTTTTCTCAATAATACTATTCAGGAAATGATTGAAGAATTTGAAATACATCAGCAAAAGAGCACTCCATACCATTCTCTGGATAATGGAATAGTGGAAGCATTTAATAAAATATTGGAGAATTCCCTAACTAAAATTTGCAATGTAAACATGGATGATTGAGATCTGAAGATACCAGCAGTATTATGGGCCTATAGAACCACATGAAAGAAACTCACATGGAAAACACCTTTCAAATTGGTGTATGTTCAGTAAGCAGTAGTCCCTCTAGAATATTTGACACCTAGTTTGTGCATTGCATCCATTACAAACATGACAAAAAGAGGCGCAATACATTAAATATTGTCTCAACTCATGGAACTAGAAGAGGACATGATTATGGTTGGTTTCCATCAAGAAGTACATAAATCCAAAGAGCAAGCTTGGCATGATAGACACATTAAAAAAGAAAAAAAAATTAAGGAAGGAGATCTGGTTCTTCTCTATGACAACAAATACTTACAACATCCAAGAAAATTCAGGATGCATTGGCTAGGGCCATATGAGATAAAATCTTTCACAAATGGAGGTGTTCTGCAGTTGCGGGATCTAGCGGGAAATATATTCAAGGATTGGTTAATGGAAGTTGACTGAAACTATATAGGGACAGTTGACCCAATAACATGTAGAAGATGCAACGCATAAAATTACAATTGTACATAGTGTATATAGTAGAAGCTAAAAAGAAAAAAGAAAAACAAAAATTGGAAAAATAATAAAAATACAAAATGATGCAGTAGATGTATAAGTGTTAAACATGCAATTTGATAATAAAGTGTGTAGAAGATAGTAATTTCTATGAAAGAAACATAATACATTGTGCGCTAGAGAAATGTAACTAGGCAGAAAAAGCAGTGCGCTGACACAAAAAAAAACTGGAAAAAGAAAAAGCGGTGATCGAAAAATTATGGCACGATAGGGAATTTATGGCATGACCTATAAAAGTAGAAGGCGTGAATGAAAAAGACTCATTGTGACTTTGTGTAAACTAGAGCCGAGGGAGAAAAAAAAACTTAGTGCGAGCGGGTGATTCCAAGTTGTTCACTCATGATTCAGAGCAACCATTCCATAGTTAGAAAAATGGCACCCCCGAAGCTTGGAGATCCTAGTCATGTCACAAGGAAAACATGAAGTGTCATGACGTCTACACAAGACCTAACAACCGATGGATAAAATATAAACTAGCTTGAAGAAGTCGTGGATGTTGACACCATTCCATCCCAAATGATCAAGCCAGTTAGTCTAACAATTATAGAGGAGAAGGACCAACAAAACCCGACAGTGGAGGAAATGGACATCGACCCACCGAGAGAAATGAAAAAACCTAGCACAGAGAAAAAACACACGAAAAAAATAGGGTGAGGAAAAGCACAATAGATGAATGAGTAAGATGATGAATGGAAATAATCTGATGAGCCCAAGAAATAGGTAGAGGAAGTGCAACACCTTGCAATAGAGCAAATGCAACAATCGACTGAACAAGTGCAGGTTGAAGACATTACAAACCAACAGAAAATAGTAAATGAAGAAGAACGTGACAATGAGGAAGAGAACCAAGTGGACATAATAGATCCATGAGCAGGGAAAAAAAAGACAAGGGAAAAACTTACAGCACTAAGAACACCGCGGAAGCAGAAGGAACTCACACTGTCACTGCCATAGATACCTGAAGGAATTAAATTACTTCTTGACATGTTAGGATTTGTTGATAAGCTTAAATATGTTGACCATGATGTTGCAGACATGGGGAAGTTTCTTGAGATATTGTGTCATAGGGGAAGAAGTACAGTGGGCTATGAAGAATTATCCTGAAGAGTGGAAGGTGCCAGTAATATCAAAGAAAGTACCAAAATCCAAACCACAAGTAGAGCCTAGACCTTGACAGCAGTCAACCATCCCAACAACAAACACAAGGAAAGCTACAAAGTGCACAAAAAAAATAGGGGGTAGCACAACAACTAAAAATACAAGGCATAAAAACATTATACCAAAGGATTCAACTCAGGAAAAGGAGCAAACAAAAGAAATAAATGGAGGAACGTAGACCAATATCAATATTCCTATGTAGGAGGAAATAGGAGGTAGAAACCTCTCAAATATGTATATGCCAACTCAAACCGCACAGACAGAGACACTGCCAAGGAAAAGAACATTGTTGTAGATAGTAGAACAATGCACGAAAATGAAGGCACACAAGGACATTCCTCAGCTTACACTTACAGAGGCTGATGCAGAATTAGTAGCAAAAAAAGTGCAGGATCTCATGGCGAAAGTCTTGTATGATGCTGAGAAGAAGAGGGAGGAAATGATGAAGAAATTGACAGAGGTCAAAAATGCATTGGATTAGTTTCATATTACTACAACACATCAAAATTATTAGGTACAACAACATAAAACCTCTCAAGAAAGACTACTTCTAGAACAAGAGACAATGCAAACCATAGTCATGGGGAGTGAAAATTTTTGTATCACCCAGGGGATGTTGCAGTTAGATGAAGATACAGCGTAGATGCCACTGAAGGATATAGATCATCTAGACTTGGCACTACCAAAGAATCCAACTAAAGTGTTGTACAAACTACAGATAAGTGTCGCGCAAGAAATATAGTCAAGGGACCATGCATATGCCACAAGCTTATAGTTGGCCAAGGAAGTAATTAATACACTGGAGATAACTCTTAACCAAGTGCAGTTCAAGAGGGATGAAACAAATAAGCACATTGGAAGAATAGAGAAAAAAGTTGAAGAAGTATTTAAAACCATTCCTGATAGCACAAAATGAGAGAATATACCCACAGAGGATAAAATTGAGAAAATAACACAAGCTATGGAGACTTATAGAATCCAAATTATGGAGTTGATAGAATGTTTAGCACCTGGTACTCCACCAAAAGTAAGAATAAAAAGAGAGAAAGAGGCTATAGGTCATACAGAAAGCATTGTGCTTGTAATCCAGGAAATAGTAGAGCTTTGTGCAACTATGGAAAAACCTTCAAGAGGATGGGAAAATTTAGGAGTTAGATGAAAAAGAAGAAGGGATAAATACTGCGATGCAAGAATTGAAGCAAAAGCAAAAAACTACGACAATACTCGACAGAGTGAAAAATGCACAAGAGATGAAAAATCTATAGGCAGAGCTTAAGTCCATACAAGTAGATAAGCAATCAAGGAAGACTTAGTTAGACCCATTACAAGAAGGAGCAGAACAAATTCTCACTAAGATCGACACAAAAAAGGGCCAAATTGAACAAGTTGGCTTAGAGAGTGGGGAACTATTGAAGGAACACATTACTCTGTAGACTGTGGAGATTATAGCAGGAAAGAGTGTGCAGATAAAATCCCATGTTGAAGAACATACAAACAGGTTTCAGGTGCTCAAGAAGCCAGTACAGGAAGCACACACTACCTGAGTGGCTTGGGATGAGGCACATGTGAGTTTTGGGGGCCTGTTGGCGCAAGCCATTTTGGAAAAAAGTTTGAGGAGATGATGATAAGGATAAGGATAAAAATAGAATATTATGGAAAGGTGCAGTAATTAATGAAGGAAGTTAGGTAATGGACCAAATAAGGAGTGCGCGCTAGAAAAACTGGAAAGCAGTGCCAGGAAACAAAGAAAGTCAAAGAAAGGAAGAAAGATGTGGATCAACAAGAAAGCGGTTGTATTTTGGACCAGCCGCGATCAGGGAGTTAGAAAGTGGATAAATATAATCCACCTAGGGTTAGTTGGTTAGGTTTTTGGTCATTTTTGTAATGGGTATTTAACCCCTTTTGTAATATAAATATAATGTTGTGAGATAGCGGAGATGATTTGATGATCGTAATCTTAGAGTCAGTTTCTGAGAGAGAGAAACAAAGATATTGTAAGGGTAAGGTTGTAAGTCACGGGATGTGGAGCCTACTGTGATCTTGTTAGCCTATGAGTGGAAGTATGCATTCTATGAGGGTTATTACATAGAACTGCCAATGAGGAGAAAAAATTGTAAGGCACACAACACTGTAACTTTGATGCAAAATAATAAAAGAGCCAATACATGCAAATATTTGTGGACGTAGCCTAGTGGGGTGATCCATGGTAAAGTCTATGTTTCTGTGTGGAATGCTTCTATTATTTCTTGCACATATTTAGTTATGATGAATAGATTAATCTGTCAGTAGTAAAATGCAACACACAATAGAGTAACCAAGATAACTACTGTAGAATAAAGCCTAAATGAATGCATCTGATTACTGAGTGGTATATCTAAGATATAACGATGTGTTGATGTAATAGAATAATAAATATGATGTGTTTTGAGGTAGGAAGAATGTCTTTCATCCCCACATAAGTCTCCCTTCCAATACTACATATATCTGGGTCATGTAGTCACCCATAAGCCATATCAGGTAAGACAACTACATTGTGCACTCTGTGCGCAGTGTTTCCTTGTAGTATTCAGAAGGTCCGATGGTTTGTAGGGTTTTGTTGGAATCCTAGAGTAGAAACCAGGTCATCCAAAAAACCTCCAACATATATTTTTTCTATATGTTTTTTAGTAGACTAAGAACACTTGTGCATTTAAATTATCAACCAGGGTTTCCAATGTACTTGTGAGATGTCGTGCACTATATGTGCAGGCTACAAACTCTCAACTTGCATTAGTTTGTCTAATATGCTTCTACATAGAAAGGAGATTGAACCATCACAATTCGTAAATCCAAATCCCAATCACTCTTGGAATTGATCATGTATTTGAACACTGACCATACTAAGGAGAACCTTCATGTCACCGAGAAATCACCTTTCATGATTTATGCACTTCCTATTTCCATAAATCATATCTCTTATTGTTGGAAAAATTTGATAAATAACTAGTCTGTGAGTTAGAAATTGCATTACAATAAATTAAAATATGTATAGGAAATCAAGCTATGGAAATAAATAAACGTACACACAAAAGGAAATGAAAACTATTGAATTTCACAAATTCTCATTCTCATGGAGAGAGCTCAGCCTCTCCAGAATAGGGAAACGGACTAAGAAGCTACATCAACACAAATTGATTAATTCACACACTATAAAAAACTCTAAAACTACAATATATATTAAACAATGATTTCAAAAGAAATGTATTCTATACCATCAGAATTTGGAATGTTCCTATTCATAAAAACTAGCAGAGCATCTGTGTGTTCCAAAATAAAAGAGATAGGGTTCCTTGATTCCTGTGGTTTACAATTTTGATTACAACTAAATTTGGAGCACTAAGTTCCATAACCGAGTGTAAGCTCCCAAAAACACACATACAATATCCAATCCAATCGTTTGTTGATTGCGGTTCTTAGACACACGAGTATCATAATTCATTCGTACATATGAATACCAATTCAATGGATTGATTGTGGGCTATTATATTACAACATATTTGTTGATTGCTCCAGGAAAGAATAAGGATGTATTGTTGTGATGGAAACACCCTGGTTTAAATGTGTAGATGCCTTTGGTTATGAATGATGCTACTTTCCTCCAACAAGTAGGCGTGGTAAAATATTTTGTATCTCTTTAACCTGTCTTGATTGTGAAAATCCATCCCATGTAGAATATGTTGTAAGGGATATGCAAGTGGCAGGGACAAATTAGTTATGAGCCAATTGTAATTAATTTTGGAAAAACGAATTTGCATATGTGGGCATGTGGAAATTCTCCCTCCAACTATTAAAAATGGATTTGGACCCCTTAATATCTTCCTTGAGTCTCCATATCATTTGAAGTCATAGCATCTTTAATTTAACCATTCCCAAACTAGTAGCTTGACTATTGTTCACCCCCTTTAGATCCATGGATTACAAGAAAATAACCAATCACTGAAATCTAGGTTGAAGAATAAGCAATATATTCAATCAAACCAAGTAATTGTTTGATTCCCATCAATTGCTGACTAGGATATTCAATGGCATGTTTTTTATGGTGACATCATCATTTTTTTTAGAAATTGCTGGGACTCATGAGTACCCTGTGGATGTGGTTTATGGTTCTATAAAAACTATCACATAGTAGCAATTATAACTTGGATTCATGGCAAAGGAAGATATGGCGATTATGGTTATTTTATCCATAACATGTGAAACTTTAAAGTGATATCCTATAACAACTTGTCCACACATGAGCTATTACTTCAAAAGTAAATACAAAATACACTACTTCCTAACTTCAATCATAATTCATTGAAGTACTAAGAAATGCAAAAGAAAACACTTTGAGCCAGAATCCCACACATGAGCATTAAAATGGAATGATATGTGGTCATGGGTAAATATAAAGGGATTAAAAGTAAGGAAAAGAGGATGTCAAAAGATGGTAATTTTGTGACTCATCATCTCCCCCAAACTGGATACGTTGCATGTCCTCATGCAACCCTGTACCTTTGTATCAACCAAACTGTAAGGAAACATTTTGAATGATGCCTTTTCTTTTCCAATGCATACAAACCAAGACTATTGTCAATACCCTTCCAATTTCCTTTACTATCCAACTGAAAATTATGTTGATAAAATACATCAATGTATTGCCAAATACCATCTTGAAATCCCTTCAAATAAGGGTTGATCCATTTTTTTCAAAATATGTTGAGACACATATCATCATTTAATTATCCAATCATGCTTGGTCCATCTAATAATTTATCAACCCATAGTCACCTAGAACTTTTTAGAAATCTTGTATGGTTTCAAGACTGATCTATGGAAAATATACCTCCAACAATAATATCTTTAGGCAATTTTCTACATGGATTGTATAACAAGCTGCTACATGCCTGACTCTGTAGCACGCTGCTATATGCCCAATTCCATGGAAAGCTACTACATTCCCGATAAACAACAGATTTCTCACAAACTATAATCTAGGTTTTTGATAAATTTTGCAGGAATACCTATTATAATTTATTGCTTCTCCCCACCAAAAATCATGAGTACCCAAATCACATATTGTCTTCAGGAGGTTTATGATGACTTCCAACTTTGGCATGAGAATTTTTGCAGCTCATGCCATACATAGAGAAAATTATTATGGGAATCCTCTGTAGTAAAGTGAATGTTTTTACAAAGTAATTTGTTATTTTGTGTTGCTAAGATGATATTCAACCAATTCTCATGTATGGTTGAACATTATGACCTCAATTCACTTGATTTGAAACTTACTTGAAATAACATATCTCATAACCTGGTTAGTATCAAATGCTAATTTGACTACTTATTTTGGTATTCTAGTAACCAAGGCCACTTGCAAACCATGGATTTCAAGAGAGGCTCAATATATTTGATCTGTATTTGTTGCATACCTGAATATACCATCATAGTTCGACCATGAATTTGCAAATCCAATGCTAGGATTGTATCTTTCCATGGAAAATCTATAGAAATATTTGTCTATAAACCACTTTTTCCCATAACTAATGTAGGTGCATAGTCAGATAATTTATTTTCCTGGTGTTGCATGGTTGAAGATGCCTTGGTGCCTCCAATATTGGCTTTGCATGCCAAATTTAGCATACTAGTAAACAAGGTCTTAGATTCCCCCACCAAAACATGTATATCCTTGTTTGGTTGAGAATTCACATAGAGAGACATTGATTTTGATTCAAACCCTTCTTGCATGTTGGGATAAGTTACATAATAACTTAAAGCCAATCCAAAATCTCGAGTGGCCTATTTGTAAATAGCACTCAACCTTCCTACTATAGCTTCAACAAGTATATCCAATTAAGTGATATCATACCAATAAAGGAAAAAATTCCTATTCCAAGCACACACACAAATTTTCTTTGTAAGATCCAAACATGCAAACCAATCTGAATAACACTCAAAACCTACATCAGAAAGGTGCAAATCATGGTAGCATCAAAATCATTCTCTTTCATTTTTTGCATCAAAGTTGCAGTCTATTTTCCTTGTCCATGAAGAATTTTAGAGATAGACTCTTCTAGCGCATTTCATCTCAACATGTGTCTTGAGAGCCTTCATTAATATGCCATCTTGTCCACAGAATCCATGCCATTCAAATTTTGCAGAGTTCTTTTTTTTTTCAATACTAAGAGCTCACAAAGAGATTTGACAACCACTCTTGATGCCCCTAATAGTAGTTTATCATGTGATCTAGATGTCTTGCATGTTTGTTCTCGATAAATCTCTACAACACTCTTCCCACATGGAAACTAGTCAATTGGTGCCACATTAATAGATTTGGAACAATTAAAACGATAATTAAAGCCAACATGGTATGCTCGGGGGAAAGTAAGTACAAACTCTCCAACGTTTTGTACACACCTGTAAACTGGTACACCTTTTAAATTTAAAAACAGAGCGATCATCTTATGTAACAAGTTCAATTGTTATTCAAACAAATTTGGTAGATGCTTTCTCATTGCTTTCTCCAACTGCACATCTGCACTCCCTGGAACCCCATACTACACCTTGGGAGCACCCCAATGCATTTAATTTAATGAGTTGAAGTGATGATCCTCCACATGCCAAAAACATGAGGAGAAGAACATTCCATGTTAAAGCCATGGGACTAATGCCCCAAATATGTCTCCTCCTTCATGTGATATCACAAACCTTGGATGTAGAGAAAATTTGTTTAAATTCTAACCTGATGTTGCATAATTTTGGAAGGCTTCCAATGTAAAATCTAACCCACAATCAAATCCGAATATGGCTTCTTAATCAGGCAAAAAAACTTCGGAATAAATTTATAAAATATATAAATGGCCACGTCCATAGGACCTCTCCATATTTGAATGCATTCTTCTCTTCCATCTTCCACAAAAGGTATCATCCATGTCAAAATATTTGAGTTATGGAAAGCTAAATTCATACTACAAAGGTGTGCCCTTCAAAAATTTCCCTTCCTTTTAAGTACCATAGCAAAAAAAGAAGAAACATCTTATACAAATCCACACTATTACGTTTGGGTCAAATTACGATGGTGCGTTTGACACAATTACCACTTTATATTGTCGGGAGAATGAAAAAAATTGGACCCCCTCAAACGTCGTTTCACATGACATTGCTTTTTCGACACCATACCTATCGTCTCTATTGTGACGTTTCATGCGGACACGTGTCATCTCATATTTGACTTTCCAAACCCCGTATAGTCGTCGCTACATCGATGTCATAGACATCGAAATTCCAATGTCCCATTTCGTCGGTCTCCACTACGTGGATGCTATGGGGGCAATGTTACCATATGCCGTAATCCTGACGTATGGTAATGTCACTCAACAGACGGTCCATTATTCATCTCCGATGTGTGTGCTATGGGAGCAACATTACCATATGTCATAATACCGACGTATGGTAATGTCTCTCAATCGACAACCGATTATTCATCTCTGACGTGTGTTCCATGGGAGTGATTTTACCGACGTACATATGGTAACGTCACTCAACCGATGACCAACTATTTATCACCGACGTGTGTTCCATGGGAGCGACGTTACCATAAGTCGCAATATCAACATCATGTAGGTATTTAAAAATAAAAATAAATGTCAATTGTCAATCACAAGGTTTGTTGTCTCCAACCTCAATGACATCACAAGAAAAATGGTTACAATGAAACTCACTAGATACAACTAATGGTATGTTGTTCCAAGTCACTATTTTCATTTATTTTTCCATGGGACCATCTAGGGAAAGTGACCCTAAATTGTCCACACAAGCAACCTACAACTTGAAACAACTCAAGAACCATGAGTCATTTCTATAAGAAGTTTGCTTCATTGGATTCATCTTCATAGGACAATGTTAATGACACCCTTCTCCATAATTCCTTAACCATACAATCATGAATAATATAATATTTTGGATTGAGATTGTTTGCACATGTATTAAAGCATTGGATTTGGATCTAGGGGTCAAATCATGAGATCTCTTGTATTCAACCTTGATGACTACTTGGAATGATGTACCCAATGAAACTCACTTATTGCAACTAATATCATGATGTTCCTAGTCATGTGTTGCATTTTTTCCCTCGGGACCATTTTAGGGAAAGTGTCCTTGAATTATCCAAGTAAATAAGCTACAACTCAAAACAACTAAAGAACTGTGAGTTGGTTCAATAATCAGTATGCTCCATTAGATTCATCTCCATGCGAATATTCCCAATAGAACCCTTCTCCATGAGTCCTTGGACATGCAAATGTGCATAAGAAACAATAATGGTTGGGGTCATTTCCACATGTGTTAAAGCACCAAATTTGGATCCAGGGGTTAAATAACAAGATCTCACACATTCAACCTCAGTGACTACTCAAGGATGATGGACCCAATGAAACTCAATTTTTGCAATTGATGGCATGCCGTTTTGAGTGTTGGTTTGCATTTTTTACCCCTTGGACCATTTAGGGAAAGTGTGAATGAAATGTCTAGGCAATTAAGATACAAATTGAAATGAATCGACACTATGAGTCAATTCAACAAGTAGTTTGCTCCATTGTAATAATCTGAATGGAATAGTGCAAATGATGCCCTTCTCCATGAGTCCTTGACCACATAATCATGTAGATTAAACGATTTTGGAGGATGCCATTTACACATGTGTTAAAGCACCAAATTTTTATCTAGGGAGAAAATCATGATATCTCACACGTTCAATGATGCAGGAGCATCGCCAGCAGCAAGCGAGCACAGAGGCGGAAGACAGCTGGGATGAGCGCAACACATTTTTGCACATGTTGAAAAATGTTTTGAAATATTTTGAAAGACTAAGGAAGGAATATTAATGAAATAGTTAAGGAAGGTGTATGCGCATTTATGAATAAGTGATTGTAAACAGATCTTGAGAAATTTGCTCTCATCTATCGATGTAAAAGGAATTTATGCATAGTTAATGAAAGTAGGTAGGTTTGAATGATAGATTAGACAGTATTAGAGCATAGGAGGGAAAACGGATATAGACACCCTCATTCTTGTATTATGGAACATTACCATTAAGCATTGCATAGAAGCAGAGAGTTGTAGCAGAAGAGTTGTAGAGAGGAGAAATCCATGTGCAGGAGCTTTGAATTAAATATATGAAGCTTTGCATCAGAATTCATGGTGTTATGATGTTTTATGTTGGCACATGGTGAATGGTATGCTTATGGTTGTTTACTCTCTCTGTTATGCATTTGTTTTAATACTGTGTGAATGTATGATTTCATATTGAATGTTTGAAGTCTGAGAGAGAAAGAGAATGAGTTTCAATTGTTTCTCATCCTGAGTGAGAAGTTTCTGCAAGGAGTGCAGTGAACCATCTGCAAGGAGTGCGTCGATGAAGGTTCAGAGTTTATCTCTGAAAGCTCAGGAGGGATACCATTGTTCTCATTCTAGTAGAAGTGCGAGTGAAGCACATAAGTCGTGCAAGGTGTGCATAGACTGGTTGAAAGCTTAGAACTTATCAACCAAGAGGAGAGTTGAAGGACTGTTGTTGCAGAGCGTGCACAAAGTCAAGAAGGTTTGAATACTTAGAAGTATTTGAAGAAGTGTTGCAAGGAGTGCATGCAGGAGCTCTTTCGAGGCTTGAATTTGTCAGTGAAAGCTCAGGAGGGAGAGTACCATTGAACTCTTCAAAAGGTGGATGGAGGTCAAATTACTTCAAACGAAGGACAAGGGTTGAAGTCATCCAATAGAAGTTGAGTTCCAGTGGAATAACTTTGTTTCATTTCACAGAAACCATCAAGGAGGAAACGAACGGTCGGAATTCCCAGTGGTGAATTCGCAAAACTGCAAGGGCTGTAGGATCCATAAGAGTTGCAGGGAAGATAAGGTTTGGACAAGTCTATTCCATGGGCATCAAGATTCATGTCAACCGTTGATCATGATCTGTCTGAGCCATCAAATCATTTCAGCATTTCGGGGGTCCCGATGACAAGGAGTTGAGCGCAGTGGAACGAAAGTCCCGAAATCGTGAGTGGCGATAGGAATTTGCATGGAGTTTCGGGATTTCGGCACTTTGGGTGTCGGGAGATGGAGGAGACAGTGCTTTGGGAGTGAGAGTTTCAAAAACCTAGAAGAGTGGCGGGTGGCAGAAGTCTACATCAAAGGTAGAAAACTGCAAAGGTGACAGGTGGCATGTCTTCATCAATTGGCAGAGTCAAACCTTATTGACCATTTCAGGGTTTGGAGGTCAAAGGATAGAGAGCCTTGCATCTAGATTCGCGAAATCATGAAGTCTGAAATTATGAATTGGTGGAAGGTTCTATGGGAAGACAGTCTTTGCTAAAGGCATTTCGAAGAATCGACATTTTGGGTTTCAGCAAGTAGAGGATCGAGAAACTTGACAACACGGATCGCGAAGTCGCGAAACCCGAAGCCCTGGTTTAGTGAAGGGTGTGACGCTATTGTGTGCAAGGAGACTTGGGTTGGCACCTGGTGGTTGTTCACTCAGGCTCAATTCATAAGGACTTGTGGATACACTGGAAGTGTATGAGATCTTCCCCTGAGGGGAAATCAAAGAGCCAATTAGACTCAAGGGAAAATTAGAACGATCCTATGCAGACCTTGGACCTGAGGGTTTGGGGGTCTGCGTCAGTTGTGGTATCAGAGCTTGACTCTATTTGTATATTGCAGATAGAGGGAGCGAGAGGAGAAAGAGAACTCTAATACATATCAGTTTGGTATCAGGTCTACAGAACAGGTCTTTGCTTTCTGTAGCAGAGAGAACAGGGAAATATTTCTCAGCCATGTTGCCGAGAAGAAGAGACAAGCCAGTGGCGATGCCTGATCTAGCAATGGAAAGAGAAATGCATGAACGACGTGCTAGGCTTGATGCCATGGATATAGCACAGAGATGCACAGTTGACACTGGGGATGTTAGCGAGGCTGAAAGTGAAAATGAAGTTGGACATGAAGGAGAAGAAGTGGCAGTCGAAGATGCTGCAGACGAATGCCTATTCAGGGTTGTTGCAAGGATAGGTGTCAGGGAAAAGATGGAAATTCCCATGTATGAGGGAAACCTGGGTGTTGAAGAGCTTCTAGACTGGATTAGAACTTTGAATAAATACTTCGACTATGAGGATGTCGAGGAAGACAATAAGGTCAAACATGTTGTCACAAGACTTAAAGGGCATGCAATATTATGGTGGGATGAACTGCAGGCTGACAGACGCTGCAAAGGCAAGCAAAAAATAAAGAGTTGGGATAGAATGGTTGCAAAGATGAAGGCAAAATTCATACCCAAGAATTATCAAATCACTATGTTTCGGAGGATGCAGAACTTGAGACAGAAGTTGATGACAGTGAAAGAATACACTGAAGAATTCTACAAGATCAACATTAGGGCAGGTCATCAGGAAAGCGATGATGAAAAGGTTGCCAGATACATGAATAGTCTGAGATATGACATTCAATATGAGATGAACATGATAACCCTTTGAACTATAGAAGATGCTTATCAGATGGATCTGAAAGCTGAAGAGAAGTTGAACCGAAAGCAAGGTCAAAGAGGTCGAGGCAGAAGTCAAACCAGAGGCAAAACAATTGCCCAAGACAGAACTCAGAGACCTGAAGAAGAGGCGAAGAAACCTCAAACTTAGCATGAGAGAGGAGGAAGCTCACAGAGAGGGCAGTATGCCGATAGAAATACTTTTCCTTGATCTAGAGGAAGAGGAAGAGGCCGAAGAGGTGAAGTGAAATGTTTTGTCTGTGAGAAAAATGGACATAAATCTTATGAATGTCTAGACAGAAAGAAATAAGGTGATGAGACTCACATTGCCGAATCTCAGAGATGGAATGTTGAGGTAGAATATGCTAAGGGAGAAAGATCCTTGATGATGAGGAAAGTTCTCTTGAAGCCAGAGAAGGAGGCAGAGAACCCAGCCCAAAAGAATAGTCTGTTTCAGACTGCTTGCAAGACAAAAGACAAAGTATGCAAAGTTATCGTGGATAGCGGTAGCATAGACAATCTCGTTTCTACAGAGATGGTAGAAACACTGGAGCTAGAGACTATCGTACATCCAAGCCCATACAAAGTTTTGTGGCTACAAAAAGGACATCAAGTAAATGCCACTAAACAATGTTTAGTTGAATTTAAAATAGGAGGATATAAGGATGAAATATTATGTGATGTCATTCCCATGGATGTTTTCATCTATTGTTGGGTAGACCATGGCAATATGATAGAAACATGGTTCATGATGGGAGGAAGAACACATACACGCTGGAGAAAAATGGGAGAACTCACATGTTGTTGCTGATCAAGAACAAAGAAGAGAAACCAGAGGTTAGCAACACTATACTTCTCATGAGTGGGAAGGAACTTCTTAAGGAGGTTAAGAAGAAGGAAGATACACAATTCATTGTGGTCAGGGAGCCTAGAATTATTTTGACCAGTACAAGAGTGGATGATCTACCATAGGAAATCCAAAAGTTGCTGGAAGAGTTTGCTGATATAGTAGTGGACGAACTACCTCGTTCGTTGCCACCGATCAGGAGTATAAGTCATCACATTGATCATATACCTGGAGCTAGTTTACCAAACAAAGTAGCATACAGATTGACGCCGCAGGAGAATGAAGAAGTCAAGAGGTAGGTCCAGGATTTAATGGACAAAGGATTGATTAGAGAGAGCTTGAGTCCATGCATTGTTCCAAAAGTGCTCAGCCCAAAGAAAGATGGAGGATGGAGGATGTGCACAGACTCAAGAGCGATCAACAAGATCACCATCGGATATAGATTTCCATTGTCGAGGATGGATGATTTGATGGATTGCTTGAGTGGAGCAAGATTCTTTTCAAAGATTGATTTGAAAAGAAGATACCATCAGATTCACATGAGAGAAGGTGATGAATGGAAGACATCATTCAAGGCGAATGAAGGGCTATATGAATGGTTTGTTATGCCATTTGGCTTAACAAATGCACCAAGTACTTTCATGAGGTTGATGAATGAAGTCCTGAAGGATTTCATAGGAAAGTTCGTCATTGTATATCTTGACGATATACTGATTTTCAGAAAGACTGAAGCAGAACACTTGAAGCACTTAGCTGCAGTGATGAGAAGGTTACAGCAAGAGAAATTGCTGATAAACATGAGGAAATCATCATTCATGAGGACGGAGCTCATTTATTTGGGTTTTGTTATCTCTGCAAATGAGTTGAATATGGACCCAGAAAAGGTGAGTGCAATCAAGAATTGGCCATCGCCAAAGAATGTATTTGAAGTACGAAGCTTCCATGGATTGACAAGTTTCTACAGGAAGTTCATTCGAAATTTCAGTGGCATTAGTGCACCGATGATGGACATGGTGAAGAAAAGACACAAATATTTTCACTGGACAGAGGAAGCAGAGAAGAGTTTCAATCTGTTGAAGAAGAAGATAACTGAGCAGCCAATTTTGGTTTTGCCTGATTTCAGCAAGACATTCCAGGTCAGGTGTGATGCAAGTGGATATGCAATTGGAGCTGTTTTGAGCCAAGATGACAAACCGGTCGCATACTTCAGTCAGAAACTGAATGAAGCGAAGGTCAAATACTCCACATATGACAAAGAATTCTATGCAGTCATACAAGCGCTGAAGAAATGGAGGCACTATTTGGTTCCTAAAGATTTTGTTTTGTATAGCAATAACCATGCTTTGAAATTCATGACTTGATAGGACAATTAGAACCAAAAGCATGTTAAATGGGTTGAATACATGCATAATTTTACTTTTGTAATTAAGCATATTTTTGGAACTGCTAACAAAGTTGTTGATGCTTTGAGCAGGAAGTGTTTGCTTATACAGGAATTTAGAGTCAAAACTTTGGGTTTTGATAATCTCAAAGAAATTTACAGAGATGATCCGGATTTTAAAGAGGTGTATGAGGCATCTGAGAATCCAGTTCTCAGGGATAGAAGCCAGTGGATTGAATACATGATCTAGGATGGATTATTGTTCAGGGGCAATCAGTTATGTATTCCAAAATGCTCCATGAGAGAGAATCTGCTAAAAGAAAAACACAGTGGAGGATTGGCCGGACACTTTGGCCATGATAAGATGTTCTCAAAATTGAATGGCTCATATTTTTAGCCAGGGATGAGGATATATTTCAAAATATTTGTGGACAGATGTACAATTTGTCAGCACACAAAGGGAAAAAGGTAGAACACAAGGTTATACCAACCATTACCCATACCAGAAAGGCCGTGGGATGCAGTGAGCATGGATTTTTTATTGCGACGGCCAAGAACACAAAGAGGATGTGATTCAATCTTTGTAGTAGTCGAAAATTTTTCCAAAATGGCACATTTCATACCATGCTAGAAAACCAACGATGCAACTCATATTGCGAACCTATTTTTCAAAGAAGTCGTCAGACTTCACGGCTTGCCAAGGAGTATTGTTTTGGATCGAGATACCAAGTTCGTGGGGCATTTCTGGAGGACTTTACAGAAGAAGTTGGGGACAATTTTGTCATTTAGCTCAGCGTATCATCCTCAAACAGACGGGCAAACAAAAGTTGTGAACATAAGCTTGGGGGATTTGTTGAGAAGCTTAGTGACTGAACACCATAGTCAATGGGATCATATTCTGCCATAGGAGGAAATTGATTACAATGATTCAATCAATAGAAGAACTGGACAGAGTCCATTCCAAATTGCATATGGAATGCAACCAAGAGGAGTTTCTGAATTGAGAGATTCAGAGAAATTGGAAGTCATAAGTGCTAGTGCAGAGAATTTTGCAGAAGCAATGGAGGAACTTCACAATCAAGTCAAGGAGTGATTGCAGAGTTCGAATCAAGAATACAAGTGCAGAGAAGATCAACACAGGAGAGAACTTCAATTTGAAGTTGGTGATCTGATTCTTGCACATCTCAGGAAGGAAAGGTTCCCAAGAGGGACATATAACAAACTAAAAATGAAGAAGATTGGACCATGAAAGATCGTAAGGAAATTTGGGGCAAATGCATATGAGATCGAATTACCCGATGGGATCAGAATTTCACCGATATTCAACATCTCAGATTTGTACCCTTACAAAGATAAAGAAGCAGGAGAAAACAGTGAACAGACAGAGGTTCAGTGGACTAAACAAATGCCTGTAGTTGAAAAGCCACAGATGGAGAGTATACTTGACAAGAGAATCAACAAGAAGACTAGGAGAAAAGAGTATTTTGAGTACTTGGTCAAATGGATGGGACATCCAGTTGAAGATGCCAGTTGGGAGAATGAAGCAGAGATTCAAAAGCATGGACAGATCATGCAAGAACTCATGAACAAGAGTCCACAAAAATTTTCAAGCGAGGGAGTATGATGCAGGAGCATCGGCAGCAGCAAGCGAGTGCAGAGGCGGAAGATAGCTGGGATGAGCGCAACGCATTTTTTCACATGTTGAAAAATGTTTTGAAATATTTTGAAAGACTAAGGAAGGAATATTAATGAAATAGTTAAGGAAGGCGTACGCCCATTTATGAATAAGTGATTGTAAACAGATCTTGAGCAATCTGCTCTCATCTGTCGATGTAAAAGGCATTTATGCATAGTTAATGAAAGTAGGTAGGTTTGAATGATAGATTAGACAGTTTTAGAGCATAGGAGGGAAAACGGATATAAATACCCTCATTCTTGTATTATGGAACATTATCATTAAGCATAGCATAGAAGCAAAGAGTTGTAGCAAAAGAGTTGTAGAGAGGAGAAATCCATGTACAGGAGCTTTGAATTAAATATATGAAGCTTTGCATAAGAATTCATGGTGTTATGATGTTTTCTGTTGGCACATGGTGAATGGTATGCTTATGGTTGTTTACTCTCTATGTTATGCATTTGTTTTAATACTGTGTGAATGTATGATTTCATATTGAATGTTTGAAGTCCGAGAGAGAAAGAGAACGAGTTTCAATTGTTTCTCATCTTGAGTGAGAAGTTCCTAAAGGAGTGTAGTGAACCATCCACAAGGAGTTCGTCAACGAAGGTTCAGAGTTTATCTCTGAAAGCTTAGGAGGGATACCGTTGTTCTCATTCTAGTAGAAGTGTGAGTGAAGCAAAAAATCCGTGCAAGGTGTGCACAGACTGGTTGAAAGCTTAGAACTTATCAACCAAGAGGAGAGTTGAAGGACTGTTGTTGCAGAGGGTGCACAGAGTCAAGAAGGTTCAAATACTTAGAAGTATTTGAAGAAGTGTCGCAAGGAGTGTGTGCAGGAGCTCTATCGAGGCCTCGAATTTGTCAGTGAAAGCTCAAGAGGGAGAGTACCGTTGAACTCTTCAAAAGGTGGACAGAGGTTGAACTACTTCAAATGGAGGATGAGGGTTGAAGTCATCCAGTGGAAGTTGAGTTCTAGTGGAAGAACTTTGTTTCATTTCACGGAAACCGTCAAGGAGGAAACAAACAGTCGAAATTCCCTGTGGTGAATTCGCGAAACCGCAAGGGCCGTAGGATTCAGAAGAGTTGCAGGGCAGATAAGGTTTGGACGAGTCCATTCTGTGGGTGTCAAGATTCACGTCAACTATTGATCATGATCTATCTGAGCTGTCATATCATTTTGGCATTTCGGGGGTCCTGATGATAAGGAGTTGAGCGTAGTGGAATGAAAGTCCCAAAATCGTGAGTGGCAATAGGAATTTGCATGGAGTTTCAGGATTTCGGCACTTCGGGTGTTGGGAGACGGGGGAGATAGCGCTTTGGGAGTGAGAGTCCCAAAATCCCAGAAGAGTGGCGGGTGGCAGGAGTCTACATCAAAGGTAGAAAACCGCAAAGGTGACAGGTGGCGTGTCTTCGTCAATCGGCGGAGTCAAACCTTATTGACCGTTTCGGGGTTCGGAGGTCAAAGGATGGAGAGCCTTGCATCTGGATTCACAAAATCGTGAAGTCCAAAATTCCGAATCGGTGGAAGGTTCTGTGGGAAGCCAGTCTTTGCTAAAGGCATTTCAGAAAATCGACATTTCGGGTTTCAGCAAGTAGAGGACCGAGAAACTCAACAACAGGGATCGCGAAGTCACGAAACCCGAAGCCCCAATTTAGTGAAGGGCTTGACGCTATTGTGTGCAAGGAGACTTGGGTTGGCGCCTAGTGGTTGTTCACTCAGGCTCAATTCATAAGGACCTGTGGATACACCGGAAGTGTATGATATCTTCCCCTGAGGGGAAATCAAAGAGTCAATTAGACTCAAGGGCAGATTAGAGCGATCATGTGCGGACCTTGGACGTGAGGGTTTGGGGGTCTGTGTCATTCAAGCTTGGTGATTTCATAGGAACAATAGCCCTAATGAAACTCACTTGTTGCAATTAATGACATGTCATTCCAAGTAATGGTTTGCATCCCCCCCCCTTGATACCATTTATGGAAAATGTCCTTGAATTATCTAGGCAAGCAAGATACAACTTGAAATAACTCAAGAACCATGAGTTGTTTTGAAGAGAAGTATTTTTCATTATATTCATCTCCACAAGATAGTTCCAACAATGCCGCTCTCATTGGGTCCTTGGCCATACATGCATGTAGAAGAAATTTGTTTTGACAAGGTTGTTTGCACGTGTTAAAGCACCATATTTGGATTTAGTGGTGAAATCATGAGATCTTTTGGCTTCAAACAATATGAATACAAGGGAATGACTGTCATATTGAAACTCACTTTCTAAAATTCATGGCACAATGTTCTATGCCACTATTTTTATTTTCTACCCCATAATCATTTAGGGCAAGTGATGGTCCCTAAATTGTCTGGGAAAGCAAACTACAACTCAAAAAAGCTCAAGAACCAATCTTATCCTTTGGATTGGTCTACATGGGACTGTGCCAATGACACCCTTCACCTCAAGTCCTTGGCCATACAAGTGTGTAGAATAAATTATTTTGGACGAGGTATTTTGCACATGTGTTAAAGCACCAGATTTGGATCTAGGGGTCAAAGTACAAGATCATGCATTCAACCTCAGTGACTACATGGTGATGATGGACCTGATGAAACTCACTTCCTAAAACTAATAGGACATTATTCCTAATCATGTGTTACATTTTTTTCCACCATGACCATTTATGGATAGTGTCCCTGAATTGTCTTGGAAAGCAAGCTACAACATGAAACAACTAAAGAAACACAAGTCAATTCAATGAGTAGCCTACTCTGTTAGTTTGATCTCCATGGGATATTGCCAATGACTCCCTTCTCTGTGAGTCCTTGGCCACAAAAATGTATATAAGAAATGATTTTGGATGAGGCCATTTGCACATGTGTTGAATCACTATATTTGGATCTCGAGGTCAAATCATGATATCTTTGACCTTAACCCTTAGTGAAGACATGAGGAAAATATCCCGAATGGAACTCACATGTTTTAATAGACACCACATTGTTCCAAGTCTAAGTTTTAATTTTTTACCCAAGGACCATTTAGGGAAAGTGTCCTTGAATTGTCTGGGTAAGCGATCTACAACTCAAAAAATCTAAAGAACCTTGAGTCAATTTCATGAGAAGTCTAGTTGGTTGGATTCATTTTCATGGGATAGTCCTAAGGATTCCCTTCTATGAGAGTACTTGGTCACACAATCATTTATAGGAAACAATTTTTGACAAGGGAATTTGCACATCCGTTAAATCATTGAATTTGGATATGGGGGTCAAATCACGAGATCTTGCACATTCAAATTCGTGACTTCATAGATATGATGGCCCCATTGAAACTCAATTGTTTCAATTGACAAAATATTGTTTTAAGTTGTGATTCACACTCCCCTAGGACCATTTAGGGCAAGTGTCTATGAATTGTCTGAGAAAGTGAGGTACAACTTGAAAAAACTCAAGAACTGTGCATTGGATTGATGACCAACCTCCTTCAATAGATTCATATACATGAAACAATGTCAATGACATTATTCTTGTTAAGTCCTTATCCATAAAGTGTGTAGAAGAAACAAATTTTAACAAGGCCATTTGTGTGTGTTAAAGCACTAGATTTGGAACAAGGGAGAAAATAATGAGATCCGATGGTCTCAAAGAAGAGCATGGTAGGTGTTGTAACAGATATTGAAAATTTTCGATATTACTTAGGCACTTTCGCCCAAATTTAATAACACTGTGATCAACAAGCACAGAAGGGCTTCGCCAAGAATCCCACCTGGAGCCTTCGCATGGGATTTCATCGGTGAAATATTTCAATTTCTGGGATTTCTTAGGAATCCCAACCTCCGTGAATTTTATGACAGTCAAACACTGAAATATGGAAGTCTGTTCACAACTTCCATTTACTGCGAACCAACCATTGTATTTTATAGACCCAAAGGAAACCGCTTGTTGTTCGCCAACGAGAACAAACTGGTAGTCAGCACATGGCCAGCTCAGTTGAAAAGCTCTTCGGAACTGCTTTTCTTAATGCCACTAGAGAAGATGCCAAAAGGTTGAAGAGAATGCTCATGACGTTCCTTAGGCTGGAGGCTCTGCAAAAATTCGTCGGAGGAGTGGATTCGATTACCAGACGTCACCTAGACGAACACTGGATCGGCAGAGACGAGGTGATAGTGTTTCCACTCATCAAGCATTACACCTTCTCCCTGGCTTGTGACTTATTTGCCAGCATAAACAATCAGGACGACCAAGCCAGGATTCTGTGTAATTTCATGTTGTTGCTGAAAGGAATGCTATAGATTCCCATATATCTGCCCGGTACAAGATTTAACAGAGCCAAACAAGGAGATAATGCCATTCGTGAACATCTTGAGGCCATCATTCATGAGAGAATATTTGCATTGAAGGAGACAACTCATGCATCATATTATACTACCGATGGTGCCATTCCAAGTGGACTTGTTACTCCCACGGGCTTTGGTAACATGCTTCATTTGGCTCTAGATGGAGTGTACAATCCAATGAGTTTATTGCAGGATAATGGTGATGAAGATCAGGCCTAGGAAAGAGTTAACAAATTAGCAAAAGCATTGAAGGAGGAAAAACTAGGATCAAGCCTTCAAGTTGCAGGCATTGGTATGATAAGTTGTCTTATACAGAGAGATGAAGGTCGTGCACCCATGTGACATTGCTTTCACTGGTCCTCTGTAAACCAATGTTACAAAGAAGAACCTTTACTTCACCATGCGGAGCCACCTCTATCCAATTTCCTTGAACTGGAAAAACTTAAAGGATACAAGGAAATGCAGTATGCACCTTCACGAGATCGGCAATGGCACATGTATACGGTCATTGACAAGCCAGCTATCCAAAAAATGTTTCTCTGTACGCTTGTCAGGCAGCCTAAATTTGTTGATGGAAAAGGAGACTCAACCACATCAATAATTGCCAATAGTGTCGTGAAATATTTGATGGGAGTTTTAGAAGAATTAGAGGTGCATGCCCATAATGAAAATGCTAAATCTGATCATGTGCACATGTTCCTTTGTATATTGCGTGCACAAGAATTGAGTGATCTCATTACTAATTCCAAGAAAGTAGATATAACCCATGGCGAGGAAGATGTTGCAGTGGCTAAGTTTCTACATGATTTAGCTTACCGGGTGCATGATATTCTTGGTGTTCATATGCACCAGCTAGCAGTTGGAGAATGGGAGATCAGGTTTCGACTAGACTCGGTGGGAGTGGAAAATGGAGCATGGAGGATTGTAGTAATGAATCCTACTGGGCATACTTGTACTGTGCATATATACCGAGAGGTGCAGGATACAAACAAACATGAAGTTGTGTACTAGTCCCCATTGTCTATGGCTGGGCCTCTGGATGGGATTACTGTGGCAGCACGATACCAATCACTGGACATTATTGAACGGAAGCATTTTATAGCAATGAGGAATAAACAATGCCATTCATGTGTTACTGCAAAGTACAAGTCCTTTTTCAACTCGACCCTTGTTGTTGAAGCGCCCTAGATTCTTCATAAAAAATGACCTCGACATGACCTGCACTATAAGTCGAGTCAAGCAGTTCGTGCAGTGATAAGGTAAATTGGTGTTTAAAGTTGAGAAATGATATGGAAAGCAGCGATCACAAGTCCAGCTAGAATGACGATACTAGGGCGACTGGTTAGGTCTTGAATACATTCTTGGTGCAGTAACAATGTAGTTTAGGGTTTACAATGAACAGATAGATGCAAAGGAGAGAGGCGTATTGGGTTTAGGGAACAATGTTGAGCCAACGAATGGAGATAGTGCCAGGAAAGAAATTAAGTCGTGCTCTAAGTTCAATATAGAACAATACCAGTGAATGGAGACCAAACGATTTCAGTGGGATAAAATGAAAGCTCAAATCTCTGGATTCCCAAATCAACATTGGACACTCAATATCATTGATTCGAGATCAACATGGTAGTGATGTAGTCTGAGCATGAAATGATCCAGAATTGTAGAAATCCCAGCCTAGAGTTGGATCCCGAGAAATACTGTCGAGCCCATCCAAGGGGCCTTTGTTATCAATTTGGGTGATCATACGCATTATCTGAGCGATGACACCCGGCATTAAAATCAAATCATATGAAGGTACAACCAAATGCACGAAAGGAGAATATTGAAAGGCCACGCAATGTTGAGTCTTGTCCAGTTAGGAAATGATTAGTGTCGGTTCAAGAATCTGGTAGCGCATCTGGCAGTTGCAGAGTCCGGAGAAGGCGAACCGTTTCATATTTCCCGAAACACAAAAAGATTTATTTTAGATTTTTTCTTTTAAAAGACTGATTGATGTAACAGAGAGGGGAGGCGAGCTGGGGAAAACCTCTTTCGAAGAGGGGATCTTTTTGTAAGCCGAGTTATTTTGTAAGCCAAGAATGGAGTAATACAAAAGACATATTTACTTGAGACTGTGAGATTCATCATGGTCGATTCTTTCAGTATGTTCTCCCTGTTGTCATTATCATATTATTTATCTCTTCCTCATTTCAGCTGTGTTAAAATTTGTTTGGAATTCATTTTATATGCTCCTTACACATAGTTGATATATATGTGTTGCGTTCTATGGTGACTGATCATAATTCATTCAAGATAAGTGCTCCGCATCTAGTTATCAACCTTCATTTGTTTTCCTCTAAAGTTGTAGTGAAAATTCATCCTTGATAGATGATTTCACTGTGATGGCCTTTTCTTTTCTTTGTCTGCTACCGCATCATGATTATCAATTGCTGAAAGATAGACTTACTTTGCCTCATTTTCCGCAAATAATATGATCACTGCTATTATCTCCTTTCTTTGGTTTTCACTTGACTCCATGCCCAATGGACTGTTTCCCTGGTCCAACCCCCAAACTTTAAAAATCCAAAACTATCATTTACCCATAAATCTTCCCACCATTTCATGCTTACTGAAGATCATATTGTGACATTATTCGAGAGATCCCTCTCGGGTTGGGAGGGGAAGCTTCCAATCCAAAGTGGTTCGAGGTTGCCTCGGGATTGATTTGCATGCAACCCATTTCAGTTCTGAGTGACAACAGTAGGGATTTGGCATAATATATGTTTGATGTAAAAATGGAGGGAAATTGATTAGTCAATTCCTAATAAATTGTCAATTTACCAAAGAAGTTTGAGATGCAGCCCATACCTTGACAAGTGGAAAGGAGAAATGGCAAGGTTGTTCTTAGCCATAAGCACTACATACTTTGTTTGAGGACTCATGGGTAAAGGATCATAAAGGTTTTTCTATGGTGTTTCTTGGGCCTTGTGGTTAGTTAGAAATGCCATTATGTTATAGGACAAGTTAACATCCACCTCCAAGTTTTCTATAAAATCAAGTTCTCTTATGAAGGACTCAAGGTACCTTGCCAGGCCAAACCTTAGAGGAATATAAGCACACTTGAGATTAACAAAACAAAAGCATGGGGATTTTTTGATAGGGCCTGTTAAAGCAACCCCAATACCTACAAAGCTATAGGTGCACTTTGTTGTTTTTATTCAAGCAACATTTCTTTTGAGGCTACTTTTTGTGGAGGTACTAACAATTGGGATAAAATAAAAGCACTTGAAACATTGATAAGAATTACAGTAGAAAGAAATATTGATTAAGTATAGGTTGTTTCTTACTCAAATTTCGTTATAGATTAGATGTTGGGGAACCATAGAATACAAAATATTTGTTTCCATCCAATTTATAACCAAATAAAGTTGTTGGAGGGAATATTCTCTCATATATCTTATTATCACATCTATAAGGAGAAAAACAACTTAGTCGATGCCCTATCAAAAATATCTTTGGAGATATAGCATACTACCATCAACATGGTAGAGTAAAGGGAAGGGGAAAATCCCTACACCCTGTCTCTAGATATTTATTTAAATGAGCTCTATCCAATTTGGATAATGGATTTAATTTCCTTATTTGTTTTTAACAATTTTGCTACTTTCTTTTTTTGTATATCAAGAGGCTGCAATGGATAATTTTATTATGGTTTTTAGGGTGAAACTTTCAAAATGTAACACCTATCTAGGATTTTTTGGTTATGATGTAAAATGTTTGTGGACAACTTATTTTGAGATAACAGATTTCAAAGTCATTCAATTATATTGGAAGAATATCAGGAGCTTTTCTTTTTAAGTTTTTCTTTCGTGTCATAGTGCACTTTATGAGTGTAACTTTACCATTTTTATTTCAACATAAAAATGTTATGGATTTTTCGTGTGTGTGTGTGTGTGAAA
>ML799421.1:50490-80257 GCA_009831015.1 Picea engelmannii
GGTCCATTACCCAAACCTTTGTGCTATGGGGCTTTCTTCAAGGGTTGACATCAATGACAACCAACCTTAATCAACAACATCAACACATATTGGTATTACACCAAGATCTACCTGGTCAAAGACCAGGTTTCCCCAGAACACATATGGGGGCCGTAGAACAAACTTAGGGTCTTATCCACCAAGTTAAAAGACCAAGGATCAACCCATGCATTAGGAAAGGGTTCCCTGGAACACATCCGGGGGCCCTAGAACACATCTAGGGTCTTATATCAACCACCAAGGAAAACATCCAAGGATCAATCCAAGCATCGAGCAAGGATTCCCTGGAACACATCCAGGGTCCCTAGATACATCTAAGGACTTACATCAATAACCAAGGAACATATCCAAGGATCAATACAAGCATTGAACAAGGATTATCCCTTAGGAACCTACCATTTGTATGACATTTGCTTCCCAGAAGGAAGTGAGAAGATGCCTAAAATTCCCATTGATGGATCTAATAAACTTTGGGTTTCCCCCAAAGATAGTTTGCTAAAGACTGGTTCACACTTCTCATTAGCTAATTCAATACATCTTGATACCTTTTTATACAAGAAGGATTTTAAGGAAATTGTTTTTTAGCTTAAGATTAATTCGGTGGAAGCTCTAAATTTTGCAACCCCATCATAACCCAAAAAATCACTCCCTTTGACCTAAGTTGTCCTCTAGTTTATGATGGCTATATTGAGTCTTTCACTAAAGAGAGGAGATTCTATAACCATGTTATTCTAATTGAGATAGATAGCCATACTAATTAACTTCCATCTTTTACCAAAGGAGAAAAATTGTATCATTGCGTAAAGGAGGACCGTTTGGAGGCAGAGAGATAGTGAGATTTCAATGAATTGTTTGGAGGCACAGACATCATGAGATTGCAGTACACCCAAGTTGAAATGACCATTTGAGGAGGAAATATGTTATATTTCAATGCACCCTTTGGAGTGTCATATGAGATCAAATTATGATTAGGCTTATATTCTATATTTTCTGGGAAGGGGTGGAGATCATAAAATGTGCTGCAAAGAGAACATCATTTGCATTCATTTTTCCTTTGACTGAACTGTTCAAGTATAAACTCAAAGAAAAATAGTTTTAATCAATTTTGGAGATTTGGGGATTATTTTGTTCAAAATGAACAAAAGTGATCTTTACCAGGTGGCGTGTATCATTTTCAGGTACATCAAAAATTCCTCCATTCTAATGAGACTTCCCACAATTGGGAATTTGGAGATATTTCGAAGTTGCTTGATAATGTAGTTGAAGATTTTCAAAAGGTGCAACTTTTGTCACTGTGGAAAAAATTCAGAACCCTAGGGAAAATAGTCCAATTCTTCTTTTCCAAGATAATGGAGGTGGAATGGATCTCGATTGCATGCGGAAATGTATGAGCTTGGGTTAGGGCTCCTTTCTTACACATTTTTGAGGAGAAATATTCACAACTGTTAAGGAATTTAGTTCTTTATGAGCATCAGATTGCATATTCCCATCAATATAGTCCAAAAGAACTCTAGAAAAGAATTAGAAACAAAAATTACATGAAGAGAAGATAGGATGTCCTCAACTTGAGATCTCTCTCATCCATCGTGGCCTCTGTGGTGTTGAATAAACATTTCCATTAAGACAAAGGTGAGGAAAATTGTAAGTAACCCACATTCGAAACAGTGTACACAGGTGGTTGGGTATGTTACAATTGGTATTATAGCCAATATTACAACACTAGGGGTTGTATGGGCACAAGGGAAATGAATGACAATGATTTTGTCGTTTAGCATTTGAAAAAGAAAAAGAAAAAAACATGCTCAAATCCTTTCCGCCTCAAATGGTCATTTCAAATCGGGTGTACTGCAATCTCATGATGTTTGGGCCTCCAAATAGTTCATTGCAATCTCTCTATCTCTCCACCTCCAAATGGTCCTTTCAATTTGGGTGCAAATTAATCTCATAATCTCTAAGCCTCCAAATGGTCATAATGTTCATTTTAGTAGGTTTCATTCCTCCAAATATCTTGTCACCAGACCCAGAGCTTGACATAGACCTTGACCTAGACCACCACATAGAGATAGATATAGATTTAGATGTTGACCTAGATCTTGATGTAGACCATGCCATAGACCCCCCTAGCTCCATCTAAGCCTAAGAATAATTTATACTCAATCCTTAACCCTATATTAACTCGAGCCATTAGGACGATGGAATAACTCATTTTTTATTTCTAAAAGATAATAGAGGAAGGATTGATCTAAAGTGTTTCTCTCAAACAAAGACACTTCATGTTGAAAAATGACTAGCAAATTATAATTAAATTTAAAAATTCGTACCTCTTCAAAATATGTGATTTGGAGTTGGATCTAGAACTTTGTATCACGATTTCACCAAAATTTGTACCATGATTTGACTACATCCACACCTCCAAATGGTCATATGTCCATTTCATTGAATCCATCATTGTCTTGTGACTATTTGTCTGTCTCCTATTAACTCTCTCCATCATTGAGAGTGAATGGGTGACAAATAAATAGTGATTAGACAATGATGGATTGAATGAAAGGGACATATGAATTTTTGGAGGTGTGGATGTAGTCAAATCATGGTAAAACATTTGGTAGGGTAGGAATTACATATGATTATTATGATATTTTGTTTTGATGAGGTGACGTAGATGTGTAATAAGGGGAGAGAGAGAGAAGGGGAGGGAGGGAGAGATCCAACAAGCATCATAATTTTAATTTTTAATGGAACCAATAACATGCACCTCATTTTTTCATATTTATTCTCTTTATTTCCATTGTTGTGTCGGCTAGCCCCCCTCTATTTAGGGTTCGGGGGATAGAGGGGGAGAGAGAGAGGGAGAGGGAGGAGGTAAAGAGAGATAGGGAGTGTTGGCCCTTGGTCATGTATTAGGGAAGAAAGAAAAGATTAAATAAGAAGAAAGACAAAGAATGAAGTGCACAGAAGGCACACAAATCGAGGAAAGGTCGAAGTGGTTAAAGAAGTAGAAAATAAAGAGAAAAGTAAAGGAAAGCAATTCGTCGAAAGAGAAGATCAAGGAAGACAAAGCAGCAAAGAGGATAGATCATGGACAAGTCAAAAAGTGGTAGAAGATACTAATGGGTGCTTTGGAACACCTCACGGAGAAGAAGGAAGAATTGGTCGGTGAAGTCCTGAAAACGTGGGTTATGTGGACCTAGGGTTTTTGCACCTAGACTTCGGTCTAGGGTTTATAAAGAGTCATGGAGGAATAAATAGAATTCTAAGAAGAGTTGAGTGTGGTTGATTGCAATGAAAAAGTGTTAAGTCTTAAAATATTCTTGTATTGTGGATCTTCAGCTGGGCGTGAAGATCTATTCTGCAACTGAGTGCGCGGGGAGAGAGGAGGGAGGGATCTGTAGCTGAGTGCATAGATCGAACTCTATATTTCCATCTACTTTATCAAATAAACACAATTTTGTGGATGTATCCCTAGGGAGAGGGTGAACCATGTAAAGTCTTGTTGTTCTATGTGGTTGATGTTGTGTTATGTGCTATCTATTTTATTGTCATTGCATTGTTGTTTTCCCTTCTAAATATAAGAAACATAACAAGTTTTGCGAAATTAAGTATAAGACTGTTAAGAATTTCTAGGCTATCTTGCATTGTTGTTCTGGAATCATCTTGCAATTTCCCTTGGTTGTAGACACTTGTGTCCTGCAACCCCCCTATTTCTACTTTGGGTGAGACTTCATCTGCTTCATAGGTGTTGTCGAAAGGGCCAGTAGTTATGGTTTGTTGGTGCGTTGTTAAGCATTGAACCTTGGGTATTCCCCTATGCCAACAAATGTTTTTGTTTTCGGGACCGAGATCTTCTTGAGGGAATGTCAAGGTGGTTTTCATCAAAGACAAAGATTCAAAAGTGGATATAAGAATAGGAAAGGGACTTCACCAAAGCCCAGAACAAGAACCCTAGCATTAGTACAGAAGACTGTTTGGGAAGGTACATCTTTACTGACGTACATGATATTTTCTTTGCTGGAGTTCACAAGGAGTTGTACAAGTGGCTAGACAGACTAGAAGACACTCAGTTTGAAATCATATCTAGACCACCTGTGGTTTGGACAATGACATTGATTAAGAAAGTCAAGAGAGTCGATAACATTGTGTCTAGAGCGGTAGATATCTGGTTTGATAGCACTATTGGAGGGTACATTACTGAGTTTTCTATTGACGGAGTGGAATCATATAGTCAAGCATAGAGGTATTTCTTCAAGGGACCTAGAGGAAAGTTTATACACTTTTTGAAGCTGAAGATTAAGATGCTATTGCATGAGAACAATATCTTGAAGATACAGTAATCAGTTGGATTTTTAAAAGCTAATGTTCAAAAATTCAGACAACGACAACGACGCAGAGGCTGGACACACATGCATTGGGAGATCATTCAGAAAGGTTCCTCTTGCAAACGTATTTAAGAAGAGTTATGGGCCATTGACTCAAGACGAATATTTCTATAGTGAAGAGGAAGCAGGGAAATCTGATGAGGAATATTTAGAGATCGCAAGGGAAGATGAAGTAGAGACTCAAGAAATTCGCCAAGGAAAACCAGAAACTTCACGGACTACGCCTACTGTTGAAGTAAGTATTACTACTTATCCTATTTTAGCAGTAAGTAACCAAAGTAACTAGAGTAATCAGAGCACTTAGAGCATTGTTACAAGCAATTTAGTACATACTTAGGCGAGAAACCAAGGAAGATCCATGGTAGATGAAATGAGGTTACCCATTTTTAGAGGAGATGGATCTGAGGATACTGACCAACACTGGTTCTTATGCGAAGCTGTATGGAGCATTAAGCAAGTCATCGACGAAGCTGCTAAGAGAGATCAGTTTAGTACTACCTTGGGGGTCGTGCATTGAGTTGGTATATGAAATTTGTTACAGGATCTGTACAACCTAAACCATTGAATGACATTAAGACTGGATTGAGTGCAGAGTTCAAGAAGCCTAATTCGGAGTCGCAGTGCATTACAGAGCTAAAGGAGATTAAGAAGAAGGTGAGTGAACCTGTTTGGGAATTTGATCAGAGGTTTAAGACCATGACAGACCATTTAAGTTTTCAAATTTGAGATGAACAACATATGGAATGGTTCATCGCTACCCTCCTGCCACATATTAGAGTTCCTCTTATGCAACATAAGGTCGCTTCACAATCTGAATCATTAGAGATTTCCATGAAACTAGAAGCAGCCCCTGTAGGAGAATCCAGCCCAGGTATGAGTCAGATTTTGAATCAATTAACTAGTTTATCCTTACAGGTTGAAGACATGAAGAAGGATTAAGGAAAGGAGAAAACAAAAGACATATGGTGTATCAGATGTAAAGCAGAGGGTCGTGACAAAGAGAAATGTCCTTTATTTAATGAATACTTGGCCTCTAGAGCCCCTAACCCTTTGAAGCAGACTACTTTACCCTGGTGCAAAGTATGTAGAACTAGACATCGCCATGGTGAATGCTATTATATGTAGAAATATGTCCAGACACCCACCAATCTTAATTGTACATTTTGAAAATATGTGGGGCATGATGAGATGGACTGTATGGATTATGACCTCATGAATGAAAGGTCAAGGGATGCATATATAATTCAAGGAGAAATACAACAAGAAGGGAATTCTATGCAGTTCAATTCCCTAGGAAGAGGAAACTTCAATCCTCATGGTGGGTTTAGAGGTAGAGGATGAGGAGAAGGTATGGGTCGAGGTTGAGGTCAGATTATTTGCTATAACTATGCCTAGATAGGTCATTTGGTAGGGGATTGTTAGAACCCTTGTACTACTTTCAACTACTGTAATTCATTTGATCATGTCATCGAAGATTTTCCATTATTGTTAGCCAAACTTCAGGAAAGACAAGGAGGAAACCAACAAGTCCAACTAATTTCAGTTGAACCTCACGATGAGGAACCTAGAGTCGATGTTATTACTAGATGAGGCACTATTACAGGAGAAGATAGGGTGACTCCAGGAAAGAATACAGATGGATCAGGGATCAAAAGAGATGCAGAGAAGGTGCCATTGTTTGATCCAAGGAAAGAAAATCATGCTTTTGAAGAAGCAAGCAGAGAATTTGTAGGTGAATATGCTTCTTCATATAGGGCACAACTAGAAGTAAGGGAATGTGAAATGCCTCCAGCATTTGATCAGTCTGTCCCACTTAGGCAAGGAAAAGAGGTAAGCAAACTAGTGGACTTCTTGTATACTTGTGTCAATCTGATTAAAGATGAAAGAGTTGTGCATGAATTATTGTTGGCCCTTGACCAAGTTTTGGATATCCTTGGTCAAGTTTGACCTATTTTGGGACTTTGACAGGCTGTCAAAGTTGGAGCGCAAGTCAAAGTGGAGATCGCGGGATCTCAACCCCTTATTTAGGGCTTTTTGGGTTTTGAGTTTATGTAACAAGTATGGGGATGTCGGCCCATGGGTTTACCCATTCTTAGGCCTCCTTTGTAATGTATAAATAGATAGCTTGGTGATGTAAGCAAAGGTGCCATGCTAGGTGCTAAGTGAAAATGATAATTGTAAATGCTTTGTGCATATTTTGTGAGACTTACAAGGCTAAGTGCAAGTGACTGTAAGAGACTGTGAGAAATCTTTTTGTTGTAACCTAGCTCAGGGAAGGAGGATCTAGCAGAGTGCGTGCAGATCTCCTATCCTATGCGGAGTAGGATCGTGTGGCTTTGTGCATGTAGAAGATTGATAAAAGACAATAAAGAAGAAGAAGAGTTGGTGGACGTAGCCCTAGGCTGGGGGTGAACCACATATATCCTGTGTTGTGGTTTCTTTGTGCATTATGGTTGTTTTATGGATCATATGATTTATGATTAGTGCAATGATGTGTGCTTAGATGAATATGATAGCTTAGTGCCTAATTATGTGAATAATATGCTAGATCTGATTTATGTTGATGTTCTTAGTGCTTGAATTATGTTGGATCTGGGTGAATATTGCGCTACTCTGTAATTAGGGTTTATCTGCATTGTGAAATAAGGTTAAATATTGATCAATAGCAACTGCTAAGTGCTCTGTTAAGGCTTTGGAATCACAGATCTGTGTCCTAGCTAGTTTGCAAACACTTGAGTCCTGCAACCACCCCTGCCTCTACCTCGGGTGAGACTTCATCTGATTCACAGGTGTTGCCGAAAGGGCTGGTAGTTAGGGTTTTGTTGGTGTGTTTTTGAAGCATTGAACCCTAGGTCTGCCCTTGTGCCAACAAATGGTTCTGTTGTCGGGACCTGAAACTATGATTGTTGGGAACTAAGGAAAAGAAAGAAAGCTYTGTACGTAGATCTGTTGATTTAGTGCGCAGTAATCTACTTGAATTATGAAGCTACGTACTAAGAGAGGAGGAAAATCTAAGTAAAAAGAGGTAAGATATGAAAGCTTTGTGCTTTGTTAAAGGTAAGAYAAGTGGAAATTTTTGTTTCGAAAGTATGGATCTAGGTATGTTTGATACATTTTGTCCTATTCTGAAAATTAGGGCATAGCTAGATGAAAGAAGGTTTGATATGAGTAGATATTTTATAAATAATGAAAGATATGTTATTCYTATGTATAGAAGGAATTTTTGTACTAACAAATGGATGCAGGATCCTAGAAAGAATTTTTTGYAGGTTAGCTACTATGATCCTAGTGCACAGTATAGGAAAGGATGGGGATCATTTAAAAGGAAAAGAGGATTAACCCTTTGTAAAAGTTGCAGAAGATCAGGACATCTTGCTAAGAAATGCCCTGGTAGAAGACCTAGTTGTCTCTGTTGTAAAGCTATGGATCATGAAGTCTTGGATTGCCTTAGAATGATTGCTAAGGTTGAAATAATGAATATAAGACAAGAAAACCCTGAGGAAGGCCAAGAAAATAAGACCATGGTAGAACCCTAGAAAGAATCATAGACCGTATTACTACAAATGAAAGAAACCCTAAATGATCATAGGAATATTATCTTATCAAATATCTTCAAAGAAAAAGAGTGCATAGAAACAAGAATAGGAGACTTCGACATTGACTGTGTTCTGGATGAGGAAACACAGGTGAATATCATGACAGAAAGAACCTGAGAAATTTTAGGAAAGCCTGCTATGATTCCTTCATTGTGAGGAATAGGATTCTTTAAAGGAAAATTGATAAACCTATGTGGAATACTTACCCAAACCTATATGAGTGCTCATGTAACTTCGACAAAGGAAGAATTTAAGGTTGTTAAATTTATTGAGAAAAATGCCCCATTTGCTATGTTACTAGGAAAACCCTAGATTGAGAAAGATCAGACCTGAAGAAACGAAGAGGAAACTCTAGAAAAAAAGAAGAAAGAATTAAAATATTTCATGACTAGGAGGATAACGCACTTGATCGAAGAACAGGAGAACAGGTCGAATTTGTTCAGAACCATAAATTGGGATGTCAAAGTTGAAAGAACCCAGGAAGACTTGAAACATATATCTGTACAGGAGAGTAGAGAACCTACCCCAAACAAATAAGAAGTATTACTCCCTAAATCCATGAAAGAATCTCAACAGCACGAAGTTACTATGCCAAAAGGAGATAAGAATCAGAATGGAAAGAGGAATACCGAGATGCAGATCACAGGGAAGAAGGATAGAGAGCTCAGTAAGAAGAGAGAAAAGCTAGAAAAGTTGCAGGAGGTTCCAGAGGGGACTTCGCAGAAGAAGGTTTACAAAACTGGAACTTCGTCGGGATATCAGAACAGCACAAAGTGGCACTTCACCATGGCAGAGAAATATAACCATTGGAGGCATTATGACCATTAGACTGACACTCCCGAACGGTTAGAACAACAGTTATGACCAGAAAGCTCACCATCGGGCCGTTGGGACCTCACCATAACAGACAGAACTACATTGATGCAGGCTTCTCGTCAGTTGGAGAGATATGTTACATCGCTGTATACTTATTCCATCCACTGTTGCACCAAGAACACTTTCGCGAATTGTATCTGAGCCAACAAAAGAACTCATCGTTACCACGTTGTGTTTAATGAGATTTCGAAACTTGTTCTATTGCATTTAGCATTCAATCATCAACCTGAATTATCCGATCTCGAGCGTGCATGTCGGACAAACTCAGTGCCATAGATAATTCCATAGAAGAAGTCCTAATCGATCTAATGGCCGAAAAAGTAATTTCCACAGGGATTCAAGCTTCATCAATGAGAGGAGTGCAAGCCTCTCTGTCGACTGCTCGTGGATCTGGACCATCCCGACCTGTAGCCAAGAAAAGAACCAAGCATTGAGATGACTTGGCAAATGCGAAGTTAATCCTGTCTATCCTGCCCGACTACATCCCGCCTCTGGCTGGCGCGGTGATTCATGACAGTGTCCTAAGGGACTTCGATTACACTCTGGTTATTGCATACCTCCCGAAAGGGACACACACAGTTTGACCACAGCTAGATAAGATCATAGCATTAAAATTTAGCGACTTCAACCTAGGGAATCGCAAGAACCACAGCATGATCGCTCCTCACTGGTATTTGACTAGGATGAAGGGGAAGAACTTGAGGACAATCCCCCAACCATGGACTATGGACCTCACCCAGTCCATTGTCTTGAACATGATGAAGATACCACATTTTGGAATGCATTAGGAGGTTAACGCATGCATTAAGCTCCTTCTATTGGCCTTCCATGGCAACTATCTATGGCTAGAAAGATGCATCATTGTCGATCCGGTGTTGATCCATAGGATCACTGAATTGAGCATGCAGGGACCCGACCCGCAATACTTTTACCCAGGGAAGGCTGAAGACCGCGCACTGGCAGAGAGGATTAAAGATACATACAATGACGTAGAAAATGGGACGTGAGGATACAAGGTAGCCTCCATCCATAATGTTGCAGTGCGCCTAGCCTGCCAGTTGATCGCAGGAAAGCTAGTGAGAAAGAACAGACCTACACAGGTCATAGGGTTCGTTGTTGACCTCCCTAGAAAATGTCTGGAAGGACTCCAGATGAACTGGGCAAAGTACTTAGTCAACCAGTTATAATTGGATTACCGTGAAGCTCAGGATCAGGGCTATGAGTTCCATTTTAGATGGTTGTTGATCCTCATCACGTTTACTACTTGGAAGATGCCGGAAGGTGTGACCTTCCCGGATATTGAGTCATTCGAGCCACTCGCTGCGAAGTTCACCATGCTCTGGTATTCGAGTGATATGGGGAAACAATGGCAGTCAAAATCGGTATTCTATACCTACTATCTGTAGTTAAAGAGGGCTATTGAAGTTGTCCTTTGTATGACGTCGAACACTCTGCACCGGTTCAGGCCCCTTATGAAGTTCCACACAGATCAACACTTTATTTATATCACTATGCACGCAGATGAGAGTAAAAAAGAGCTTCATTCCTACTATAAAATCATAGAGGAGGACCTAGAAGAAATCACTAAGGACTGGCCTGCAGAGCTCCTTATCCATGATGACCCCACAGAACTTTCCAACCCCGAACTAATCGACAGCTCGGAGGCCACTTGTGAAGGGCATGATACACTTGGAACTAGAAGAAGGAAGAAGATAGAAGAGTTCCAACAGTTGAGCAGTGCATCCGAAGAAACTGCATCATAATCACCTGGAAGAGGAGGTGATGATGAAGTAGACAAAGAAAACAACAATGGGGAAGAATATAAGTAGAAGCAAGGTGAAGCAACACTGCCTAGGGATCCCGCTGATCGTGAAAGAAGTCCAGAGCTAGTAAAACCAAGTTGTAGACTGTGCTTACGCTCGATGAATTTGAATTCATCATCATAGTTGTCTCAGATGCCTCACAGGACATTTTGCAGAACAATGAAAACAAACAAGAAGCCATGTATGATAGAATTGAGACAGAACTCAGAGGGGTACAACAGGCCCTTCACTCCAGCAACGCAGTGTCCACTGCGCCCCCACCATCAGAAGAACCAGAGTTGGGAGATGAGCCTACCCAACTCTGCAAAATAGCTGATGCAACCGAAGCTCACCTTTTTCATGCACAAGAAGAAAAAGAACGGGCCACAATAGCCCTAAAACAAGCACAAGATGAAGTGATAGAGCAATGTTGAGTTGCACAACAGGAGAAGGACGACCTCCAAACAAAGTTTGAAAAGGAGAAAGCACAGATCTAGCAAGACAAAGAATAGATGCTCGCAGAGAAAATCAAAGTAAAATAAGTAATGATCTAGGTGGATATCTATGGCCACCCACCTTTTCCAACTGGTTCAAAACAGTTTTCTGTCAATTTTTGCAATTTTCTATTTTTAGTAGTTTTTAACTTCCAGGGCCATTTTGAGGGCCTAAATGAAGGTTTTTCGGGATCGAGCTTCTCAATGATATCCTACGACATTATTGAGGCCCCAAAATGAATCTCCTTGACGATACCTTTCCGACAGGATATCATACGCCTAAAACGGAGATCGTATGCAAACGTTACGACCCTAGGAAGTTAATGTACTAACTTACCCAAACGGGGCCCACATGACTTTTGGTGCTTCATCTCCTAGGGTTAGGATTTTGGATGTCTAGGGTTTTGGCATTCATGTTCACTTATAAAAAGGCCTTCAGAGCCTCATTATAATCTTCTTCTTGCAAATGAGCGCAACTGTCACATCTCTTCTCTGAGATAAGCTGCCACCATTCCAGCAAGCTTGTTTTCGCTGCATTTTACAGTTACAGCTTATTTCGTTATTGAATAGAAAACCAGTTTTACTGTATCTTTGTTATTTTTTTTTAAGCACCTGTTAATAATCTGTATTCATTTTGTTCTACTCATAAAATTTGGATCAGTGGTATTAGAGTGGTCTTCTCCTTGTCGTCTTAATGCATGTCCCTAACGAGGTCGGAGTACAAAGAGTTGGGTCTTGAGCTTGTTTCTCTTGAGGAAAAAATCTCTCGCACGCCCAAGCGACCTCTCATGGAAGGAGAAAATAAATATGATGGGACAGGAGATCCTTTCAAACTGTTGATTGAGGAAGCCCTCACGCAATAGAGGAACGAGATGATGGATAGTTTCGCGCAAATCCTTCGGCGGCAACCAACAGGTGACACATCTTCTTCGAGCGGAGGTGCCGCCCCCTTAAAGGTACAAATAAACTTCGATATTCGTATATTTGAAGGTCAGATAGAAGCAAATGTTGTAGACAAATGGTTGAATCTACTAGAAGGGTATTTTTCTATCCATAACTTTTCGAGTAAATAAAAGATTACTTTTGCGCTCCTCAAAGTCGTTCCCCATGTCAAAGATTGGTGGGAAACTTTCTGTGAGAAAAAAGAAATAGAGGAACCCTCGTTATTTATAGACATGGCCACCTGGGAATCCTTCAGGGATTCTATTAAAGAACAATACTACCCTGTCAGAGGTTATGATGACCTGTATACCAAATGGAATACATTGCGGCAAGAAAGAGACCAAGTAGTGTCAGATTTCACAAATATCTTCCATACCTTGTGCACCAACCTGGGTATCAAAGATTCAGAGTGACATTTGGTGCTCAAGTACTGTGGTGCTCTGCATAGATACATCTAGATAAAAATGGAATTTCTGGACATCTCATCCTTGGGCATGGCCTACCAATATGTCGTCAAAATCCAGCAGAAGCTCAAGCAAAAGACATAACAATTTGGGCCTGGGAACCCCTCACAACAAAAGCCAGTAAAGGGTGACACCAACCCATAGAACAAAGGACAAAGAAAATATGGAAAGTATCAGGACAACCAGTCCAAGTGGCAAGCAAAGAAGGACACCGAAAAGACAAAGAAAGATACCAGGAAGTGGTGTGACTTCTATAAGAGCCCTTGGCATAACACTGCTGACTGTCGCTCAAAGCAGTTGTTGGTGGCTGAAGTGAAAGCCTCTGAATCATATGCAGATTCTGACTCTGAGCCAGAACAAAAAAGGGGAAGACATATCATTGACGTGGAACCCAATGCCATCGTTGCTACCACCAAGCTCCATCCTAGTGAACCAGACGAGCCAGAAGAAGGAGAGTGCCTCTTCCATTCACAGATGTGGGTAAAAGGAACCCCACTGCACTTCATCGTTGATAGTGGTAGCCAGAAGAACCTCATCTCAGCATAAGTCATCAAGTGGTTAGCCCTGCTGACAACACCACACCCACAACCCTACACCATTGGATGGCTCTGCCAAGGAAGCGATCTCCGCGTCAGCCAATAGTGTCGACTGTCATATGACATCAACCCCTTCAACGATAAGGTATTGTGTGATGTGGATCCTCTCGAAGTTTGTGATGTTCTTTTGGGCCAACCTTATTTATGGAAACATCATGTTATATATGAATCTAGGCCTCGTAGTGTTATTATTACTTTGAACATGAAATTGTACAGGATACCTGAGGCAGTCCCACCTAGTGCTATTTCCTTGATCTCTGCTAAGAAATGTAGGAAGGTCATATCTCAGATAGGGAAGTTTGTCTTCTTCGTGAATTTCTCTCAGAATAAGAGAAAGATCACAACCACATCCAGGGTCTCTATAGTCTACCTCTCCACACAGCAGAAGCAAGTAGACAAGGTCATGGAAGAATACTCGGATATCTTCTCCTCACCTACCGGGGTACCTTTGCACTACTAGGTCAAGCACCCCATCGATCTGACCCCCAGTGCACCGCTACCAAATGGGCCAGTATATCGCCACTCTCTATTAGAGAATGAGAAGATCAAGTGATATATCTAAGAAATTCTCCACAAGGGGCACATCCGTCCCAACTCTTCAACTTGCGGGAGACCAATCATGCTGGTACAGAAGAAAGATGGAACTTGGTGACTATGCATTGATTACCGAGCTCTGAATAAAATCATAGTCAGAAATTGATACCTGATTCCCTAAATAGATGACCTCCTTGATCAACTCACAGGAGACAAATACTTCAGTAAGATTGATCTAAAGTCTGGCTACCACCAGGTCCCGATAGAATAGACAGATGTATGGAAGACCGCCTTCAAGTCAAAGGAAGGCCTTTTTGAATGGTTTTTCATGCCCTTTGGTTTGACAAATGTGCCAGCCACTTTCATGAGCTTGATGGATGATATCCTGCGACCATTCACCATTAATTTTGTAGTGGTGTATCTTGATGACATTCTCATTTACAACAAGACTTGGGTCGAACACTTGCAGCATATCCAGCAGGTTCTGCACACCCTGCAACAGCACAAGCTATATGCCAACTTGGAAAAATGCTCATTCAGCATGGACAAGGTCCATTACCTGGGTTACATCATTGATCAGCATGGAATACATGTGGATCCAGCCAATATCCAAGTCATCCATGACTGGCCAGCCCCAACCACACTCACCAAGCTCCAGAGCTTCTTGGTCCTTTCCAATTTCTACCGCAGATTCATGTTGGGATTCTCCCATATTGCATGGGCCCTTATCTAAATAACTAAGGGTGGTGTTAAGTTGAAATTTTCATGGGGGTGGTCCCAACAACAAGAGTTTGATGATTTGAAGTAGTGCTTGTGCTCATCCCTAGTACTTTCACTCCTAGACCTATAGCAGCCCTTTGAGATCGAGACAAATGCTTTCGACTATGTTGTGGGTGTCGTTCTCACTCAGCACGACCACCCCGTGGCCTATCATAGTGAGACACTATCAGATGTTGTCCGTAAGTACCCTACTTACAACAAAGAAATGTACTCCATTGTGAAATCCTACCGTCAGTGGAGACACTACATTCTTGGGAAGGAGACAGTCATCCACACTGATCATAAGCCACTTCAGTTCATGCAGACACAAGGAAAATTGTAGAATGACCGCCATCAAAAGTGGTACACATACTTGCAGCAATTCCACCTCAAAATCAAGTATAAAATAGGAAGCACCAATCACATCGTTGATTGCCTCAACAAACCACCAATCATGGCACTCACCATGGTGCTAAACTCTTGCTACCATGAGACCTCTAGATGGCCCCAACTCTATGAGACAGACCCAAACTTCGCCACCACCTACCAAATCTTGGGGGAAAATGCAGTTATCGATAATTTCCATATTCAGGATGGGTTGTTGTGTCATCTAGTCCATATATTTGTTCCATCAAGCGAGTGAGCGAAGCTAATCTGGGAAGCCCACAACAATCGGGTGGCAGGACACTTCGGTGTTGAAAAGACAGTGGCGATGCTACAAAATCATTTCTACTAGCCAAAACATCGACAAGAGGTCAGCAAGTATATCAGGTCCTACACTGCCTGTGCGATTGCCAAAATGACCACTAAGAAACAGGGCTCGTACACCCCTCTTCCTACTCCTGACAGGCCATGGGAATCCATATCAATGGACTACATGTTGGGCGTCCCATCCACCAAGCAGGGAAATGACTGTGTTTTTGTTGTTGTTGATTGCTTTTCTAAGATAGCGATTTTGGTTGCCTGCAAGAAGAACATCACAGCAAAGGCCACTGCCAAGCTCTTCTTTGAACGAGTCTAGGTACATTTTGGAATCCCACAAACCATTGTCTCAGATTGGGACAGTCGATTTCTCAACACATTTTGGTCAAGCCTCTGGTCATTATTGGACACCAAGCTCACCAAATCCACGACCTTCCACCCTCAAACAGATGGCCAAACCGAGGTCGTAAATCGAATGATTGTGCATATCCTCTGCATGTATAATTCACAGCACCCTCGCACATGGGATGAGAGTCCTCCCTATGTCCAACATAGCTACAAACGAGCCCTACATAGCTCAACCGGTCACAGCCCCTTTTTGGTGGGGTTGGGATTCCAACCATTGGGTCCCATAGATGTTGCAATTCCCCTTGTGGTCACCTCGATCGACTCATCTCCTTCTCCAAATGAAGCTGACAAAGCCACCCAGTTCATTGAGTGGATCCAGCACATCTGCTAATAGGTTCAGGATATCCTACATAAGTCCAATGACAAGTACAAATAGCGCCATGATCAACATCGGGTGCCACATAAGTTTCAAGTGGGCGACAAAGTTTGGTTGCACTTGCAGAAAGAATGCCTTACAGGACCCCATCACAAGATTATCCCACTCCATTATGGGTCGTACACCATCACTAAGGCCATGGGGGATAATGATTTTCAGCTCAACATTCCTCCTTTCCTTGGCCTGCACCCAGTGTTCAACGTGGATCTCCTTCGCCCTTATTTCCCACCATTATTGGACACCTCATAAGTTGTAGAACAACTGACACCAACTGAGCTCAACCTCAAATACATACAATAGGAATCCAATGATCATATTTTGGACACACAGATCAAGGGAACTCGAGAGCAAAGGATCCAACTTTATCGAATCGTCAAAGCAGGGAAGCTCCTGCACCAAGGCAAGTGGCTCACCTGGGGCCAAATTCAGGAGAAATTTCCTCATCTGATGGGGGACATCAACGCAATGGAGACCATTGCTTCCTAAGGAGGGAGGATTGATCCACGTGGATATCAGTGGCCACCCACCTTTTCCAACTAGCTCAAAACATTTTTCTGGCAATTTTGGTAATTTACTATTTTTAGCAATTTTTAACTTCGGGGGCCATTTTGAGGGCCTAAATGAAGGTTTTTCAGGATTGAGCTTCTCAACGATGTCCTATGGCATGATTGATCCCCCAAAATGAATCTCCTCAACAATAAATTTCCAACGGGCTATCATACACCTAAAACGGAGATCGTATGCAAAAGTTACGACCTCGAGAAGTTAATGTACTAACTTACCTAAATGGGGCCCACATGACTTTTGGTGCTTCATCTCCTAGGGTTAGGTTTTTGGATGTCTAGGGTTTTTGGCATTCCTGTTCATTTGTAAAAATGCCTTCAGAGCCTCATTGTAATCTTCTTCTTGTGAATGAGTGTTTTCGTCACATCTCTTCTCTGAGATAAGCCGCCACCATTCCAACAAGCTTGTTTTTGCTGCATTTTACAGTTTCAACTTATTTCGTTATTGAATAGAAAACCATTTTTATTGTATCTATGTTATTTTGTGTTAAGCACCTGTTAATAATCTGTATACATTTTGTTCTTCTCATAAAATCCGGATCATTAGTATCAGATAGGTCTGCTCCTTGTCGTCTTAATGCATGTCCCCAATGAGTTTGGAGTACAAAGAGTTGGGTCTTGAGCTTGTTTCTCTTGAGGAAAAAAGATCTCGCATGCCCAAGTGACCTCTCATGGCAGGAGAAAAGAAATATTATGGGACAGGAGATCCTTTCAAACTATTGATTGAGTAATCCCTCATGCAACAGAGGAACGCGATGATGGATAGTTTCGTGCAAATCCTTCGGCGGCTACCAACAGGCGACGCATCTTCTTCGAGCGGAGGCACTGCCCCCTTCCAAGTAAAAATAAACTTCGATATTCCTATATTTCAAGGTCAGATAGACATAGATGATGTAGACAAATGGTTGAATCTACTATAAGGGTATTTTTTTGTCCATAACTTTTCGAGTAAAGAAAAGATTACTTTTGCATTCCTCAAAGCCATTCCCCATGTCAAAGATTGGTGGGAAACTTTTTGTGAGCAAAAGGAAATAGAGGAACCCTCATTATTTACAATCACATCCACCTGGGAATCCTTCAAGGATTTTATTAAAGAACAATACTACCCTATCAGAAGTTATGATGACCTGTATACCAAATGGACTACATTGCGGCAAGAAAGAGACCAGGCAGTGTCAAATTTCACAAATATCTTCCATACCTTGCACACCAAGCTGGGTATCAAAGATTTGGAGTGACATATGGTGCTCAAGTACCATGGTGTTCTACATAGATATATTGAAATGGAATTTCTAAACATCTCATCCTTGGGCACGACCTACCGATATGTTGTCAAAATCGAGCAGAAGCTCAAGAAAAAGATACGACAATTTGGGCTTGGGAACCCCGCACAACAAAATCCAATAAAGGGTGGCACCAAACCATAGAACAAAGGACAAAGAAAATATGGAAAGTATGAGGACAACCAGTCCAAGCCGCAAGCAAAGAAGGACACTGGAAAGACAAATAAAGATATCGAGAAGTGGTGTGACTTCCATAAGAGCCCTTGGCATAACACTACTGACTGCCGCTCAAAGAAATCGCTGGTGGCTGAAGTGAAAGCCTCTTAATCAGATGCAGATTTTGACTCTAAGATAGAACCAGAAAGGGGAAGACGGATCATTGACATGGAACCTAGTGCCACCATTGCTACCACCAAGCTCCAGCCTGGTGAGCCAGATGAGCCAGAAGAAGGAGAGCGCCTCTTCCATTCACAGATGTGGGTAAAAGGAACCCTGTTGCACTTCATCATTGATAGTAGTAGCTAGAAGAACCTCATCTTAGCATAGGTTGTCAAGCAGATGACCCTGCCGACAATGCCGCACCCACAAACCTACACCATTGGATGGATCCACCAAGGAAGCGATCTCTGCGTCAGCCAATATTGTCAACTGTCATATGGAATCAAGCCCTTCAAAGATGAGGTATTATGTGATGTTCTTTTGGTCCAACCTTATTTATGGAAACGTCATGTTGTATATGAGTCTAGGCCTCGTAGTGTTATTATTACTTTGAACAGGAAATTGTACAGGATGCCCGAGGCAATCCCACCTAGTGCTATTTCCTTGATATCTGCTAAGCGATGCAGGAAGGTCATCTCTTAGATGGGGAAGTTTGTCTTCTTTGTGATTCACTCTTAGAATAAGTGAAATATCACAGCCACATCTAGGATCTCTGCGGCCGACCTCTCCACACAGCAGAAGAAAGTAGACAAGGTCGTTGAAGAATACTCATATAGCTTCTCCTCACCTACCAGGGTACCTCTACACTACTGGGTCAAGCACCCCATCGATCTGACCCCCGATGCACCACTACCCAATGGGCCAGTCTATCGCCACTCTCTGTTAGAGAATGAGGAGATCAAGCGACATATCGAAGAGCTTCTCCACAAGGGGCACATCTGTCCCAGCTCATCACCTTGCGGGAGCCCAATCGTGTTGGTATAGAAGAAAGATGGAACTTGACGACTCTGCATTGATTATCAGGCTCTGAATAAATTCCCTGAATTGATGACCTCCTTGATCAACTCACGTGGGCCAAATACTTCAGTAAGATTGATCTAAAGTCTGGCTACCACCAGGTCCCGATAGAACAAATAGATGTATGGAAGACCGCCTTCAAGTCAAAGGAAGGCCTTTTTGAATGGTTGGTCATACCCTTTGGTTTGAAAAATGTGCCAGCCACTTTCATGAGCTTGATGGATGATATCCTGTGACCATTCACCAATAATTTTGTAGTGGTGTATCTTGATGACATTCTCATTTACAACAAGACTTGGGCCGAACACTTGCAACATATTCAACAGGTTTTGCACACCCTGCGACAGCACAATCTATACACCAACTTGGAAAAATGATCCTTCGGCATGGACAGGGTCCATTACCTGGGCTACATCGTTGATCAACATGGCGTACATGTGGATCCAGCCAAGATCCAAGTCATCTATGACTGGCCAGCCCCAACCACACTCACCGAGCTCTGTTGCTTCTTGAGCCTTGCCAATTTCTACCGTGGGTTCATGTTGGGATTCTCCCATATTGCATGGGCCCTCAGCCAAATAACCAGGGGTGGTGGTAAGGCGAAATTTGTGTGGGGGCAGTCCCAACAACAAGATTTCAATGATTTGAAACAACGCTTTTACTCAGCCCCAGTACTTTCACTCTCAGACCTATAGTAGCCCTTTGATATCGAGACAGATGCTTTTGACTATGTTGTGGGTGTCGTTCTCACTTAGCACGGCCACCCCGTGGCCTATCATAGTGAGACACTATCAGATGTTGTCCGTAAGTACCCTACTTATGACAAAGAAATGTACTCCATTGTGAAATCCTGCTGCCAGTGGAGACACTACATTCTTGGGAAGGAGATAGTCATCCACACTGATCATAATCCACTACAGTTCATGCAGACATAAGGAAAATTGCAGAATGACCACCATCAAAAGTGGTCCACATACTTTCAGCAATTCTACCTCAACATCAAGTATAAAATAGGGAGCACCAATTGCGTCATTGATTTCCTCAGCAGACTGCCAGTCACAACACTCACCACGATACTATACTCTTGCGGCCATGAGACCTCTGGATGGCCCCAACTCTATGAGACAGACCCAGACTTCGCCACCACCTACCAAATGTTGTGGGCAAACACAGTTGTCGATAATTTCCATATTCAGGATGGGTTGTTGTGTCGTCTGGGCCATATATTTGTTCCATCAAGCGAGCGAGTGAAGATGATCTAGGAAGCCCACTACATTCAGGTGGTAGGACACTTCAGTGTCGAAAAGACACTGGTGATGCTACAAAAACATTTCTACTAGCCAAAACTTCGACAAGAGGTCAGCAAGTATATCAGGTCCTGCTTTGCCTGTGCGATTTCCAAAAAGACCACTAAGAAACAGGGCTTGTACACCCCTCTTCCTACTCCTATCAGGCCATGGGAATCCATCTCAATGGACTACATGTCGGGCCTCCTGTCCACCTAGCGGGGAAATGACTGTGTTTTTGTGGTTGTTGATCACTTTTCTAAGATGGCGATTTTGGTTGTCTGCAAGAAGAACATCACAACAGTGGCCACTACCAAGCTCTTATTTGAACAAGTCTAGGTAAATTTTGGAATCCCACAAACCATTGTCTCAGATCAGGACAGTTGATTTCTCAACACATTCTGGTCGAGCGTCTAGTCACTGCTGGACACAAAGCTCACCAAATCCACATCCTTCCACCCTCAGACAGATGGCCAAACCGAGGTTGTAAATCGATTGATTGTGAATATCCTCTGCATGTATAATTCACAGAACCCTCGAACATGGGATGAGAGTCTTCCCTATGTCCAGCATAGCTACAATTGAGCCCTATATAGCTCAACTGGCCACAACCCATTTCAGGTGGGGTTAGGATTCCAACCATTGGGTCCCATAGATGTTACAATTCCCCTTGCGGTCATCTCGACCAACTCATCTTCTACTCCAACTGAAACTGAAAAATCCACTTGGTTCATTGAGAGGATCCAACACATCCTCCAACAAGTTTAGGATATCCTACAGAAGTCCAATGAAAAATACAAATAGTGCCATGATCAACATCGGGTGCCACATATGTTTCAGGTGGGCGATAAAGTTTTTTTGCACTTGCAAAAAGAACGCCTTACAGGACCCCATCGGAAGCTTCGCTCACTTTGTTATGGTTCATACACCATCACTAAGGCCATGGGGGATAATTCTTTTTAGCTCAACATTTCTCCTTTCCTTGGCCTGCACCCAGTGTTCAATGTGGATCTCCTTCGCCCTTATTTCCCACCATTATTGGACACCTCAGAAGTCACAGAACAACTGACACCAACTGAGCTCAACCTCGACTGCATACAATAGGAATCCAATGATCATATTTTGGACACATAGATCAAGGGAACTCGACAGCAAAGGATCCAACTTTATCGAGTCGTCAAAGCAAGGCATCTCCTACACCAAAGCAAGTGGCTCACCCGATGCCAAATTCAAGAGAAATTTCCTCATATGATGGGGGAACTCAACTCAATGGAGACCATTTATTCCTAAGGAGGGAGGATTGATCTAGGTGGATATCGGTGGCCACCCACCTTTTCCAACTGGCTCAAAACAGTTTTCTGGTAATTTTGGCAATTTACTATTTTTAGCAGTTTTTAACTTTTGGGGCCATTTTGAGGGCCTAAATGAAGGTTTTTCAGGTTCAAGCTTTTCAATGATTTCCTACGGCATTATTGAGGCCCCAAAATTAATCTCCTCGAAGATACCTTTCCAACGGGCTATCATACGCCTAAAATGGAGATCTATGCAAAAGTTACGACCCCGGGAAGTTAATATACTAACTTACCCAAACGAGGCCCACATGACTTTTGGCACTTCATCTCCTAGGGTTAGGGTTTTGGATGTCTAGGGTTTTTGGAATTCCTTTTCATTTGTAAAAATTCCTTCAGAGCCTCATTGTAATCTTCTTCTTGCGAATGAGCGCAACCATCACATCTCTTCTCAAAGATAAACCACCACCATTCCAGCAAGCTTGTTTCCGCTGCATTTTACAGTTTCAACTTATTTCGTTATTGAATAGAAAATAAGTTTTACTGTATCTCTGTTATTTTTTGTTAAGCACTTGTTAATAATTTGTATTCATTTCATTCTACTCATAAAATCCAGATCAAGAAGTCAGCAAAGCACTTCGCTCTGTGACAGGCTCAGAGAAAAAGAAGGAACACCCAGTGGAGCATCAAGTAGCACAGCTTTCTGAATCCATCAAACATATTCAATAGAGAATAGTAGAACTAGAGATACAAACATTTCCAAGCACCCCACAGGACGTGCAATACCAAAGAGAATCCAATGCCTGGAGCGCAGTTGAGAGGATCAGAGCATTAGCTTTGGAACGTAAATAGCTTAGCAATATAAGTGCATAGACTTATGAGCGACTTACTGAAGATCCTGAACTAAATACACTGGAGTCACAGCTCCAGGAGGTAAAGAAGCAAGCAACGACAGTACATGCATAGTTGAAACCCCTATCAACAGTCGAGAGGATGAAGAGATCCCAGGAAAAGCGTATTGCTCAACAGCAGGTCCACACCATACAGAGCAAAGTCATGGAAGTGACTCAGAGGCTCCAACCAATCCAGGTCAAAGCTTGCCAACCGTTTGACGATATTGAAGGCCAAGGAGAAGAACTGGAACAAGTAGTCACTGTAGTCAAACAACGTTTAGAGGGACCTCTCAATGAGGTAGTTATTCAAGAGTTCACTGAGCAGGAGGCCTTGGCGCAGCAGCAGGTCAAAGCAGCTCAAGCCAAGCTCGAGGCTTTTGAGGAAAAGCCACCCAGCTCAGAGTGACTCGGGACGAGTCACAAGTGAATGTTGGGGGCCTGTTGGCCCTTGACCAATTTTTTGAGATTCTTGGTCAAGTTTGACCTATTTTGGGACTTCAACAGGCTGTTGAAGGTGGAGCGCAAGTCGAAGTGGAGATCGCGAGATCTCGACCCCTTATTTAGGGATTTTTAGGTTTTGTGCTTACGTAATGGGTATGGGGATGTCAGCCCATGGGTTTACCCATGCTTAGGCCTCCTTTGTAATTTATAAATAGATATCTTGGTGATGTAAGAAAAGGTTCCATGCTAGGTGCTAAGTGCAAATGATAACTATAAATTCTTTGTGCATACTGTGCGAGACTTGCATGGCTAAGTGCAAGTGACTGTAAGAGACCGTGAGAAAGCTTTGTGTTGTAACCTAGCTCAGGGAAGGAGGATATAGCAGAGTGCGTGCAGATATCCTGTCCTATGCAGAGTATGATCTTGTGGCTTTGTGCATGTAGAAGATTGACAGAAGACAATAAAGAAGAAGAAGAGTTGGTGGACGTAGCCCCAGGCTAGGGGTGAACTACGTATATCCTGTGTTGTGGTTGCTTTGTGCATTATGGTTGTTTTATGGTTCATATGATTTATGCTTAGTGAAATGATGTGTGCTTAGATGAATATGATAGCTTAGTGCCTAATGATGTGAATAAGATGCTAGATCTGATCTATGTTGATGTGCTTAGTGCTTGAATTATGTTGGATCTGGGTGAATATTGCACTGCTCTATAATTAGGGTTTATTTGCGTTGTGAACTAAGGTTAAATACTGATAAATAACAATTGTTAAGTATTTTGTTAAGGATTTGTAATCACATATCTATGTCCCAGCTAGGTTGTAGACATTTGAGTCCTGCAACCACCCCTGCCTCTACCTCGGGTGAGACTTCAGCTGCTTCACAGGTGTTGCCGAAAGGGTTGGTAATTAGGGTTTTTTTGGTGTGCTATTGAAGCGTCGAACCCTGGGTCTACCCCTGTGCCAACAATTACAATACCTGATAAGATAGTATGAAATTGGAAGAGTAGATCCTCTACTGAATAGAGCTCTGAATCAAGTATCTAGAAAAAGGAGGACAAGCAAGGAACTGCACTTTAGTGCTCAGATTGGAGACTACGACATAGACTATGTGGTCCTCGACCTGGGATCATAAGTAAATTTTATGACGAAGCAAACTTGGGCATTGATGGGAAACCCTAAATTGAGTTACTCTCATATTAGGCTCAGGATGGCTAATCAACAGGTGGTGAGCCCCTTTGGAAGACTAGAGCATGTCCCTGTGGACGTCGACGGGCTAAGAACATTTGCAGACTTCGAAGTGATTGAGATTGTTGATGATAGTTGTCCTTATCCTGTGTTGTTGGGTATTTATTGGGCTTTCAACAATTTGACTGTTGTTGACGTAAAAAAGAGAAGAATGACATTTGAAGTTGATGGACTTAGGGTCATTGCACCTCTTGACCCGGGTGAAGGTCACAGATACACAAAACCTATAAGAGAAGAAGATCGCACCTATGAGCTAGAGAACATCTATAAACTAACAACATGACAGTAGGATTATATTAATCCTACAATATATGGAAATCTAAGTTGGCTAAGTGAGAGTGCATGCTCGTCAGATTCAGAAGAAGCATTGGAAAATTGGCAAAACATAATGTATGAAGTCTCTACGCAGAGGTGTGCCAGATTGACCAAGGAAATTCACTGGATTGGCATAGAAGTAACTAATCTTCCTACATTTGATGGATTGAATCATTTAGAGGCATTTCTAATAGAATTTGAGAGAACTATACCAATACAACAGAGATTGTTGGCACTAGATGAAGCCTTGAAAGAAACACCAGCTAGATGGTGGGGAACACACAAGAAGAACATCGCGGAGTGGGTACAATGTCGCACCTTGTTGACAGTGCACTTTTCAGACCAAGTTGAAGGTTGCGAAGTTTGGTACATAGTTCAGAGTTGTCCTAAGGACCATATGAGAAGTTGTGAGGAGGCCTGGAGCAACATTCCTAAAGAACAATGGGTACATAAGTTCATTAACACCTTAGATACTACGCCTATCAACTGGTATCTTCAACCAGAACTACGCTTAGCCACTACATATTGGTATGGTATGAACCAAAAATTTATAGACACGTTCCTATTTGAAAGTCAATACCCCATAGTAGATCATGCTTTACAAGTTGTAAGACAGAAGGTCTTTGAGGAAGTACCCAACCACCCTCTTAAACAAGAAGAAGATGAATGGATTGCACCTCTTCAGAAGTTACAGGGTCGTTATAATATTAATGTTGATGAAGATGATGACCCTAGGAATGTGAACATCTCAGAAACTGAAGGACAATGAGATATAGAAAGGCTAGGGATTGAGTTACCTTTTTTTGGGCAGCCTATTAAAATTAAGAAAGTTAATATTGGAACAGAGCAAACATCTAAGTTGGAAAATGTTGGAGACTATTGGGATGATGCTACTATTGGTAAGATTATAGAACTATTGCATGAATATTAGGACTTGTTTCCAACAAATTTATAGACATGAAGGGCATTAAAGGGCCCATGGGAGAAATGAAGATCCCCTTGAAAGCAAATGAAAGACTTATCAAGCAGAGGCCTTACAGACTGAATCCCAAGTACAAGCAGAAAGTTAAGATTGAATTAGATAGAATGTTGGAAGCCGGAATCATAGAACCAATTGAAGAATATGAATGGATCATCCCTATGGTGGTCCAAGATAAAAAGTCATGATAAATCAGAATCTGTGTAGATCTAAGGAAATTGAATGATGTGTGTTTACATGACCCATTTCCTACACCTTTTACTAATGAATTTCTATATAATGTAGGAGGATAGGAAGTTTATTCATTCACAGATGGATTTTTAGGCTATCACCAGATCAGAATTGCTAAGGAGGATAGACATAAGACTACATTTGCAACAGAATGGAGTTCTTTTTAGTACACTGTGATGCCTTTTGGTTTGAAGAATGAACCATCCATCTTTTCCAGGGTGGTGGTTGAATCATTTAAGGAATTTTTACATAAGATTTTGGAGACAACACTAACTAAGATTTTCAGTATTAATAGAGCTGATTGGGATTTGAGAATTCTAGCAGTGTTATGGGCTTATAGAACTACTTGAAAAAATGTAACCACACAGACCCCCTTTAAGTTAGTTTATGGCTTGGAAGCAGTGGTACCTATGGAATACTTGGTCCCTAGTTTAAGAATTGCAGCGTTTATAGGTATGGATGACACCGACGTTGTTCAAGACAGGTTCACGCAGTTGATGGAACTAGAGGAAGACAGGTTCATTGCAGGATTTCATCAGCAGGTACAAAAAGAATGATAAAAGGATTACCATGACAGACATATCAAGAAGAAATCATTTAAACAAGGGGATTTGGTACTTTTATACGAGAACAAGTTCATGAAGCATCTAGGAAAGTTTAGAACACACTGGCTTGGCTCATTTGAGGTTACCTATGTTACAGAGGGTGGAGCTGCGTAGTTGAAGACCCTTAATGGAGAATGGAAGGATGGTTTAGTAAATGGGAGCCGATTGAAGTTGTACTGTGACAACCAACTACCTCGCAACTCTCAGTGAAAGAAAAGGAAGAAGGGTCTAGGTACCAGGTGTAGTTTAAATTGGGTACTAGACATAGAAAAGACATTCTGCACATGATAGGGATGGACAGAGCAAAAAGCACAAGGTGCTCTGTGCAATCTACATTCGAAGTAATACAGAAGGTTCAACCCCGTAGTGACTCTAGACGAGTCACATGTGAGTGTTGGGGGCCTGTTGGCCCTTGGTAATGTATTAGGGAAGAAAGAAAAGATTAAAGAAGAATAAAGACAAAGCATGAAGTGTGTGGAAGGAACACAAACCGAGGAAAGGTCAAAGTGGTTAAAGAAGTAGAAAAGAAGGAGCAAAGTAAAGGAAAGCAATCTTTCAGAAGAGAAGATCAAGAAAGACAAAGAAACAAAGAGGATAGATCATGGACAAGTCAGCAAGAAGAAGAAGACACTAATGGGTGCTTTGGAGCACCTCATGGAGAAAAAGGAAGAATAGGTCAGTGAAGTCCTGAAAAGGCGGGTTATGTGGACCTAGGGTTTTGTACCTAGGGTTTTGGCACCCAGAATTCAGTCTAGGGTTTTTAAAGAGTCATGGAGGGATAAATAGAAGTCTAAGAAGAGTTGAGTGTGGTTGATTGCGATGAAAAAGTGATAAGTCTTAAAATATTCTTGTATTGTGGATCTTCAGCTGGGTGCGAAGATCTATTATGTAGCTGAGTGCGCGGGGAGAGAGGAGAGAAGAATCTATAGTTGAGTGCGTAGATAGAACTATGTATTTCCATATACTTTATCAAATAAACATAGTTATGTGGACATAGACCTAGGGAGAAGGTGAACCATGTAAAATCTTGTTGTTCTATGTGGTTGATGTTGTGTTATGTGCTATCTGTTATACTGTCATTGCATTGTTGTTTTCCCTTCTGAAGATAAGAAACATAACTAGTTTCACGAAGTTAAGTATAAGACTGTTAAGAATCTCTAGGCTATCTTTCGTTGTTGTTATGGAATCATATTGCAATTTCCCCTGGTTGTAGACACATGTGTCCTGCAACCCCCCTATTTCTACTTTGAGTGAGACTTCATCTGCTTCGCAGGTGTTTCCGAAAGGGCTAGTAGTTAGGGTTTGTTGGTGCGTTGTTAAGTGTTGAACCTTGGGTCTGCCCTTGTGCCAACAGGGAGGTATATCAAGGTAAAGAGAGAGAGGGAAATAGGGATAAAGAGAGAGAGGGGTAGGGAGGGAGGGAGAGACAAAGAAGGGAGGTAGAGAGATGTAATATAGAAATGGGGGAGAGTGCGGGAGAGAGAGAGGGAGAGAGGAATATAGAGAGGGGGGTAGAGAGAGAGAGAAGGGGGTATAGAGGGAGGGAGAGGGAGAGAGTGGAAAAGGGAGAGAAAGAGAGGGAGTGGGAGAGAAGGGGAGAGAGAAAACAAGAGTGAGAAAAAGACATGAAAATGATAGAATGAAACTACCATTTTTGGCGGCATGTTCGGAGCCATACATTCATGTTATAATTTATCCATATATTCATGTTAGATTTATCCATTGGTTAACCATAAACCTACACTGACAGATCCATAATATCTAGAGGACATAATCAAAATATTATACATACCTAAATGGTGATTTTTCAATTTAGCAATCGAACATAACAATTCATAAAACATTAAACATAACTAGAATTGATGGCTATATAAACTTATATGCTGAAAGGTGAAATCACACCTGATCTGATGAACTGGTCGAAAGTATAGTTGGAATGGTTGGCTCTGCATGTTTCTCTTCAGTTGTATGATCCTTTGTTAGTCTTGAGCTTCCCTCAATCGATGAAGAAATATCTTAAAGTACCTTCCAAAATCATTCAACCTCCGTAAATATCTAAAAAATCAATACAAGTAATATTTGTAGCGCATTATTTACTCTAAGATGCATTTTTACGAGAGTGTCAGAACATACGTGAATGAGATCCTCTTGATTTCAAGAATAATTTATGGGATCCACGCGTCTAATATTTGATCAAACTGCCTCCTTTGATTTGAAGTAGCAACAACGAAGTCAGCATTGACTTTGTTGTTGCTCTGTTGGATCGAGGGAGATTTGCTCCAAGATTAAACAGCTCCAATAAATTATTCTCTACTAAACAGAGCCAACCACATGAAGGAAGAAGCTCTTATGGCCCCTCCCCCCCTCCCCCTCACATCACTCTCAATTCCCCAATACCCAGCATATAAATCTATTGAAATATTTACAGCAAAAACAAACATATATCCATACCAATATTCACAACTATTTACAATGAAATAAAATGTTTCCTTGATCCATTTGGAGTGAGAGGAATATGGTGAAAATATATTTTATATTAAATAATTATTAAAATATTCATGTACATCATCATTTAGTACTTTTAGCCGGCCTCTTATTCTTAGATCTATAGTTCCTAATCATTTCATCAATATCTACGTCTTTGTTCTCTGGGTGCTCTTCAAAATTTGATTGTGATTGTGTTCTCTCATGTAGAGCACACCTAGTCGCGGGGTACTCATGGTGTAATGGAGGCCATTGTGATGAGGCATCACCTACAAAAGAAAAAAATACAAAATTTAAATGGCCAATTTTTAAATATCATTGCACCAGTTTAGTAATATTAAAAAAAAACATCTGCAATGTCATTATTTACCTAGTGCACTAGTTGACACTGTTGGAATGGTTGCCCTCGCATGCTCCTCTTCAACTGTATAAGCCTCAAGTACAACATTCTCTTCCATTGAAACCACAAAATTTATAAGGACAATCATAAATGTATAAGTAAAAAAAATAGAAGTACAAAATGTATAACTACGAAATTATTAAGTATATGATTAAAATACAGCCATATTACCGTCATGTGCTAGCTCGGTCGTAGAACCATCGTGGGGCTGGGCCCCTATGGAAAATTGGGACTGAATGGGATCAAAACCATCTTCTAGTTGCAAACTGCTATCAACGCACTTCTCTCCAATACTAGTGTGTGCGTTGACAATGTTGCTCCCTTGATTAAAACAAAGTTGTAAATATTAATAATATCGAACATGACTGTATTATATTAATAATAAAGGTTAATGTGGATTGAATTTTATTTACCTTATCGTGCAAAGTGGTTCTTGGTATCTGCCCCAAGATTTTTTGGTGTTCAACTACTTCTTTATAGCCATACTTGTAACCAAGATGGAGGTCTTCCTTCGTGGTTTCAATACCAAACTCATCACCCTGCATTGCATAAG